>QJNY01000066.1:109416-163727 GCA_004155945.1 Monosporascus sp. mg162
CCCCCCCCCCCCCCCCCTGTCAACCGTACGGTACCGTACCTAGATCAACCGTCTCGTGGGCTTCTATGATGACGATGACGCATCCTTACTACCCGTTGTGGAGCTCTTTTCGAATACGTCACTGACTTCTAGGGCGGTTCCGATATGTCCGAAACGTAGCGGCTTCCCCTCCGATCGAGTGGTGGTCTTCGCCGTATTCAGCGCGTTAGCGATTTCCCTGCTGTTGAGCCTTACTTGGGCCAGCGAACCGATGGCGCTGTCCCGGTCGATCTCCGTCTCTCCTCGCCGTGTAGCTCTCAGATGCTGCGTCCAGATGCGGTGGCGGGTCCTGGCCTCGAGCGGGTTGTAGGTCAGGGCGAGGTGGACTCCCGACTTCATGGCCGGGTCGAATGAGCTCACGCGGTTGGTAGTTAGGATGACTATGCCTGAAAAGTATTCGAGCTTCTTAAGGAGTACTAAGAAAGCCGTCATCATTAACTAATACCAAATGTAATAGGCAATATTAAAACAACTAACTCACCTACCACCAGTACGTTCCAGTTAGGCCGCGCGGCCTTGTGCGCGCGCACTTCCAGGAAGACCTCGGATTCATCCAGCAGCACGACCCCCCGCCACATCATTGGCGTAACGGAGTAACTTCTTCAGCTGGACCTCGAATGCAGCTTGCCTGACCCATATAAGCCCCTCTTAGGCGAACATGTTGGGTCTGCCAGACTTATAATGCGATCTTGTCAAGTTCCCCATAAGAGGTCGAAACAAGAGGCTTCTCTGGCGCTTCGACAGCAGTCTCGGCGGTCAAAGTCTTTCCGGATCCAGGGGCGTCATCTGGGATGGTGAGCTGTTAGGCAGGCAGAGACTTCATGGCTATATGTCGTGTGTACGATGATGGTGGTAGCATTACTGGATGCAGCAGCCTAGATTGTATCTCAACTAGTAATTAAAACGAGTAGACTTACGAAGGAGGATTATTAACCCTTTCCGCTCCAACGGATCCTGAGCATCGTTCGAGTACTCGTGAGTTGTCACTAGCGACCGAAGGGCCAATATCTCCTTTTCGTTCATCACCAACGAGTCCCAATCTTTGCTGTCCCACCGCAACGGCGTAAGACAGTCCACGAAGAGACGGCACCACTCCTTTCGACCGAGCGAGGAGTCGATAGTGTAGGGGAACAGATCACCGGCCGCACGGGACCTCTCCTCACCTGCGGCTCTCTGAGGGATTGACCCTCCCCGAAGGTCTTGCTGTCTAGAACTACCCGCCCCTTTTCCGCGTAAGGGGGTCAGACGCCACGGATACGCCCTTGCTCACCGGGTCGAAGGATTAGGGAGGCTCCTCGAGGCTCGGCAGGGCCGGCGTAAACCATGACGGACATCTCGCGCAGCACCAGAACTTCTCGCCGCGGCTCTTCAGCAGGTCCTCGAGGTCGCCGCCGGCCTCTTTCGCGACAGACCGCGGATAGATCAGCTGGTTGGCGATGCTCACAGGACTGTCCCCTGCGAAGAACTCCCTCTGGAGGATCTGGACGCGGTGGGTGGCCTCGTAGCCCATGGCGCAGTTGTGATCCGTGTATGTGCACTGGATGTCTAGGTACGGCCCGTCGCTCACACTTGTTCTCTTCATGCGCCATCTTATCGCAGACCAAGAGCCATGGGCAGCCCCCGACCTGCTTGCACAGGATTTCGCCCGGTCGGCATATAACCCAGGGGTTGTCGTACACGATCTCCCCCTTCTGGATCATCTTGAGCGCTCGATCGCGCTCCTCTGTAACCCCGTGCTCCATAAATTCAAATAGGAGATCTAGGTGCTCACGCATAGCTCCCGTCTGGTGCGGCACATTTGTACTCATTCAGGCTATTCCAGTGATGGATGAGCATTTTGGAAGGGGCTCTCGAGCTTCACGAAATTCGTAAGTCCGAAGGCACAGTAACGTACGACTGTACGACCTCGCGGAAGGCCATTTAGTATGCGAGGAAAGTTGACCTGCACTGTAACAGCTGATGTTAGTAACTGCGCGGAATTGGGATTTTCAGGGCTATACCCCTGAGGCTAAACCGGCCCTAGATGGCCTCCGTCCGACATGAGTCAGATGTCAAAAGGAAGCGAACTCCTAGAGACTTACAAGTGGTTTCTCTGGCTTCTTGTCTGCTAATGTCTTCCGAATAACGAGCGCGTAAGCGCTGTCATTGTCGCGGACAACAAAAGCTTGCCAAAGGGATCATCCAACAGCAGGCTCTCGAGCTGGCCGTCTTTCATTGTCTCTTGATACGTTTTGAGTTCGCACTCCTCGAGGGTGATGGTGAAGAGTATGAGAGCTGAGGGTAGATCCTAGAAGGGCTATTTAGCGGGAGACCCATATTTCTCGTTCGGAGCAGTGGGAACAATTCAGCAAACCGTACGTGCCAATCTAGCCTCCGATGAGAGTCTCTGAACTGGCTAATTCGCCTCCTGGGTCGTCGTCTTGCGCCTGCGCGCCTGCGCGCCCACGCACTGCACACACGTCTCGCATCGTTGTACCGGAATCGGGACTGGCAGATACTAAATATTCCAAAGTCGACCAAGGAGCATAGATATCCTTCTTCATCCCCGACCTGATGAAGGTTCTATGTAACTTAGTCGATGCTCCGCATCTTTGGAGCAATCACTATAGCTTGTCTAACCCCTCTTTTCCACATCGAGAGACAATGGGGTCAGTTGGGGCTTGTTTTGATACCGCGGATAGGTCCTGAAACCACTGTGCAAGATTATGCTGCTATCAAAGCGGAGGGAAGTGATGCGTGTTCATGTAGGCTTTCAGGCTGTCAAGCTATGGGATTCAATTTTGGCACATCATGCAGCTGACGGCCCGGGGTGCAGGAAGGCTGGACTCAAGGGGAGGTAGATCACTGGCTCTGAGGGCCGACTCCCGTCGACACGACGCGACGCCGCGGCTCACGGATGTTCAAGGGGCTTCCTGGGACAGTCGCCCTCTGCACCATGCACAGTGCATGCCTGGCGTAGCGAGTACTAGGTCGCGGGGGAGCTCAGCGTGGAGGGGCTCTAGAATATAGTCAGACGCTGTAGCGCATAGTTGAAGGTACATGGCTATCTTATGGTGAATGTCTATTCGGCTATTGGTAAAGCTATACATTCTGTAAGTCCCATTGCACACATATGGTTCCGTAAATAGATCTCCAGCCCATAATAACAAGTAGTTCACATCATAGCGTGGCCGTCGATGCCCAGGACCTTGCCATTTATCCACCCACCGTCGTTTGATGCCAAGAAGCAGACGACACGAGCGATGTCGATGGGCAGACCCACACGCCTCAGAGGAGACCAGGTGGAAGCGTACTAGATGGACGTCAGCTACTAATCCGACGTAAAGGGTTGCATTCTCGCGTACCTCATCGACAGCTTCGTCGTCCAACTGATCGCCGCCGGGGATGTACTCGCGGCATACGGCATGGTACATGTCGGACTTGATACCACCAGGCGCGACGACATTGACAGTGATCTTCTTATCTCCGAAGTCGACGGCCATGCAGCGTGCGAAGGTTTCAATGGTACCCTTGCTACCCGAATAGACGGCATGCTTGGGAATACCCTTCGCCTGACCGGTGATGCTGCCCATCAAGATCAATCGGCCGCCCTCCTCGAGGTGGAGGTACGCCTGCTGGGCAACGAAGAACTGGCCGCGGGTATTGATGGCGAACACACGATCGTACTCCTCCGGGGTGACGTCCTTGACGTGACCGAAGGAGACGACGCCGCTGTTGGAGCAAACGATGTGCAGCTTGCCGAATATCTCGATGGCCTGCTTGAAGAGGGACTTGATCTGCTCGACGTCCGAGACGTTGGCCTTCACGGCAGCCGCGTCAGAGCCATTCTTCTTGATCAGCTGCACGACTTCGTCGGCTGATTCCGAGCTATTCGCGTAGTTCACGATGACCTTAGCCCCGCGGCGTCCGAGTTCGAGGGCCATTTCTCGGCCGATACCACGTCCTGTTGCAGGGCAGTTGTTAGTGAGTGGGGCTCCTGTCAACTAAAAACACTGGTAAACCGGATTGGGGAGTATGATGCACCAAAGGAGAGATCTGATTGGTCAAAGGCTTTACGGGGCTATCCGGACTTCAACTGGGGATTTGCCGAGTAGGACCGTCGCATGACGCGTAACAGGTACGAAAGGGATGTATCCATGACCCTGTTCTGAGACTGCAGAATATTGTTGGGACGCAAGGCTGGGGACGCCAGGAAAAGGAGCAAGTTCATAACAAATGGGCTCACATACCAGCACCTGTCACAAGGGCCACTTTGCCTTCGAGCGAAGCGGAAGCCAGTCCCAAAGGTCCTGGGATAGCATCGTACTTGCTACTTTTAGAAGTGGCTCCGGGCATCTTGTAAATAGAACTTTCTGAACGATGAAGATTGAGATGTCGTTGAATTGCGAGTGTTGCTGTGGCCTGATGTTTTAAGCAGTGGGTTGGATGCGTAATAAAGTCTCGCGACGGAGAAATTTAGCTTTCAGGGGGAGAGCAACTTTATATAACGCCTTTTTACGAACCAAAGGACGGACTCACTTGGAGACCCCGGCATAAGCAGATCAATGAACCCCGACAGCTGCGTCGAAGCGCTGGAGCGGAAAGCATCTCATCGCCTGGATAAACTAGATTCTATCACCGTGGCTTGCGATGTTTCGGACCTGCGGTCGCCAAGCATTCTGACCTCTTCGGGTGTCCGGCGCACCGTGTACTACCGCTACCCGCCATCAGGGTCAGCAAATGCAGACGAACAATTTTTCAGGTGCGCCGAATCCAGAATACGGCGTCGCCCCAGAAAATTTAGTAGAGCACGAAGCTGGGACCGATGCTGCATGTGGTGTTCAGCCATGTCTTGTGTAGGTAGCTCCAATACGGAGCAGCGTGGAATATGTACCAATCACTTCCGCTTTGTTTGTGCATTATCCGAAGGTCGGTCCCGAGGCGGCTGCTCGGTGGGAAGTCCGAGCGTCACCGCCAGTACAGTCTACTGGAATTTGCTTCACTGTACGGGTGTCTGACATATCCTTGGCTAAAGTACAATGCCACTGTTTGGGCGGTTCCCAGGGCTTATATCCTTTCAGTATTTTATTGTTCTTAGACCAGCATATCGGCACCGATGGAAGTGAAAGGTTTATTAACTGGACTTTCACTATGGGTGATTCGGTAAACACCATAATGAGAAATCAAGGTTGCGAATTTGTCTTGGTATATAACTTGCGAGGTTTGCAAAGCAGGGACAACGATGCTTGAACATTTCCACACCCTTTCCGGGATAAGGTTCGAACCGCGTCGTGATGCCACGAGCCAATGCAGCTTCAAAGTGTAAATATTGATAACAACTATAACAACTATATATTAAGAAATATTTAACTACAAGGAAAGATAAAAACTACCTTGGACCGCTTGGTACCGTTTGGCATTACCTGGGCATAACTCACGTGCAAATGCAAAAAGGTCCCATGGAAAAAAGAGCAACTAGATGGGCCTTTATAATAAAGATTTCAAAAGGGCACCTGCCCGCTCGGATGAGACCGCAAACTACGTCTCGGAGGAATGGTCGAGGGTCTATATGGCACACCTGGCTTGATTGCCGCATGGAATGACATGGCACGCGAGGAACCATATATGTGTTGACTGTAGATAGGCGTCGATAGCTTGAAAGCGTGGATCATGGTATCAAGACCCCTTGGTTGGCAAGATAGGCAGACTCAGAAGGTAGACAAGCTCCGGATCTATGCTCATCCGGAAAAGCATCAAGCCAAGGTGGTCAGAATGCTGGCTGGTCTGCACGAAGAATAATATCAATTCAGCGGGAAGTCAGTATAGAGGCGGAAAGAAGGAACACCGTCCACACGCGGCAGCGGAAGTATGCGCTCACACAAGACTCGTTGACTGTGGAACGAGAACGGCGAGCGCGCAACGTCGGTTGTTACTCCGGCGGCAACCTAGACGAGCCAGAAGCCCCAAACTTCGACGTGAGTGGCGATGATGTCGATGTCGATGTCGTAGTTTTTATGTTCCCTTTTTTCCTCTTTTTTTTTCTCTTTTCTCTCTCTCCTTTTTTTTTCTTTTTTTTTTTGTTGCCTTTCTTTTTACCCCCTCGGTGACTAAGGCCCCCAACCCCCCCGCCTCCTCCGGGCCCGGGGGGGCTGCGGGCTGCCTTAATAGTGTATGGGGTTTCGAAAAGTGAGACATCTGTCGCGGTTGGGACTGGGACTGGCGACTGCTCTGCAAGAAGGGACGGAATGGAGGCATACAGTAGCATGGACTGAACGCTGCGATGGGCGGAAAAGTTTTTCGAAGGCCTCAGCTGTCGGACTTTCGAAAATGGTAGGGTAGCGAGGGTAATCAATCCTGTTGGCTCAAGGCACCCTTTCAGGACGCGCGGTCTCGCGAGACTCTTTCTGTAGGTCGTCCTTGATCAATCACTGTACTTTTCACGACTCTCTTGAAGCTTTAGCAGGGTAATTGAAAATCTTTGACGCAGCACCAAATTCGCCATCTCAATCCAAAGCACAGCACTGCCTCTGGGCGGTGACCAGGTCATCCGTTTCTATGACTGCTCCGTGGCCGACTTAACCCAACATCGAATTCTCCAGTTAGATATCCCTTATTCAATAGGTAACAGGTGAACTCTCGGTCCCGATATTTGGAGCGATCTACTTTCATGTGAGCGGGTTATAAAAGGCGATTGGGCGGCCACGGTCACGAGCAAGCCTCAAGAATTCTTACTACCGGTACTATATAAATTTACAGCGGTTTTGTAGCCCCCCGACCCAGGACATCTTCGCTTAGCGTGTAGATCTCAAACTGCAATTGTTGCCGCCTAACGATTCATAAGGAAACACTTCTTAGCTCACAAAGACTCGCTTAGACCAAGGCGGAATGAACCGCTGAATCGGCACGCCAACCTACTCATGTTTAGACCACGTCCCGATTCGGCATCTCCCCTCCAATACGACCCACTTCGGCGCATAGCCACACATGCCGACGTCGGTTCCGTGTTCCACACGGCCAATCGCTCATGAATTTATCTCGGTGCCTGGCGGATCACCAGTCAGCTGCACTACGACCTTCCGTATACCTCGATTACTAGCCTGTACAGAGTCGCACTGTGCAACTGTACTCGGTCTAGCACGGTTATACCGTATACGAATGATGACTGTTCCGGCTGAGGATAATATAAGTTCTTGAGGACTACCACCACCACATTAGCAATGGTCGAGAACAACAGACAAAGTACGACACGACCGAGCCTCTCTGCCATCAAAGACCGTTGGCTACGCAAGAACCTGGTCTCAGAGCAATCCGGACCCGCCGTCGTCAACCAAGAAGCCCTCGCCGACAGATCCCCGCCAGTGACTACGTCGCGTGTCTCGCTCACGGACACCCGAGATTACGGCATGAAGTCCATGCCGGGAGCGGTCGGGATGACCAACAGCACAATCCTGACGGCGCGCGAGGTGTCGAACCCCTCCGAAGCTGTCCCGAAGCCGCCCGAGACGGTGGCGACGGCCTATGAGCCCCCGCCGTACTGGGACCAGCCGCGCGACAACGGTCGTGAAGAGGAATCCGTCTTGGAAGACGAGAATGACGAGACCGAGGTGGAATCGGAATGCCATCCGTTCTGGACCGCGTGGTGGGATATGGCCCGGGGAGTGGCCCTGATGGTAACGGGCTCGTTGAAGATCCCATTAGTCATCGGCCACGGCCTCGCCAAGATCCTGTGGTACATTCCGACCCTCTACGGAGACAACACTGCCTGGGAATGGCCGAACATCACCGGGTTCCCGAGTGCCTGCAAGGCTGCGTTAGAGGTAAGTGACATGCTCCGCGGAGCTTCTTGGGGAATTGGGGACTGATATCATCTCAGAGTCTCTGGTTCGGACTGTTCCAAGGCTTAACCGACTGGGCGGTGTTGCCCTACAAAGGCGTGAAGAGCGAAGGTGCAGTAGGTTGCATCAAGGGCTTCTGCAAAGGTATATGGAGCTTCGCCTTCAAACCCGCCGCCGGTTAGTGGGACCCAATCTTCCGCCCAGAATCATCTTTTGCAGATCCACTAACGGAGAGAAGGGACCGCCGGTTTTCTATTCCATCCACTCTTCGGTATTTACAAAGAGGCCAGCGCGTTCAAGCTGACTATCGAACGGGAACGGAAACCTCGCAAGAAAGACATATCGCCGGTATAATATGTAGTTGGCACCTGCATAAGTGTCCCGAGGATGAACGACAAAGTGTTGTGTTAAGGACATCTTCAAGAGCCGGGGTTACCTTGCCAGACTCTGGTCATATTGGTTGAATCACCATAATCACCTAGATTATCTATATCCACGAATCATGACGGGAATCTTTCTTATCCCGAACAATCTAGCAACCTTATGATCTCAAATGTGATTTCTTTTAGGTGTACGAAGATATCCTGCAGATCAAACTGTGCTTATACACTTTTCTCTTCTTCGAGTGTAGTTAAACTTGTAAATTGGCCTTTTTGTAATTGTGCCATCTTATCTCGAAGAGCACTTCGATTTGTCCAATATTAAATCGTTACTTCCAAACTCACCATTAAGGAAACAGTTCAATGCAAAATTCGCAGGATATGAATAGTGTATGCCAAAGTTGATGGTACAGGGGTGCCTAGGGCAATAGCAGTGTCGCCAAAACACCAACAAAAACCTACGTTGCATAGGCCTTCTTATGTAGGCCCACTTACCATATGCATACCCACGCAACAAGAAACGTGCCAACTAAGCTGTTTCCTTCCTAATGGTGTTTATAATATTAATAGGATATTTTCTTCTGGAAATAACTTCGTTATCGGACCCAGCGTGTGTCTATATCTGCCCACACTAGGCAGCCCATGTTATTTCGCGGGCGTAGAAGGGATGCTGGTTCTTCCTCTATGACTGACTTGGAGCGAAGTGCAGAGGGGGATGATCCGTTCCCTTATGACCTTGCCACGTCCAATCAGGCATGAAGAGACATCATGCAAAGACTTACGGCGGTCACGTGATGGTTGTCAGGGGCCCCTGACCCAGGCAACGCTCTGGAGGGGCATATGGGCTGTTGCTCAGAAGAAAAGTAGAAGAATATTTCTAAGTATTTCTAATAACCCTTACGCCGGTGATACGTTTATACCTGCCTTTCCGCATTAACGACGACCCGGGGAAAGCTATGGCGAGAGCAATTACGCATACATATACGTTCGTGGTTGGAATCAGGTGACGGAACTAACGCTATAATCCGGGACACGGCTTAACGACAAACGAAAAAGAACAGAGACAGGAATTAAGAAGCTGTAGGTCTGATGGACTTGTATAATTTTCTTCTGATTTCCCTAGCGGCTGTCCCAGCAGCGGTGGTGGTCTGCAGCCCGAAAGCAGGTCAGAGGCCCGTTACCTAGCAACAGATGAGTTACCCAGATGCTGATTCCAATAGCTAAATCAGCTATTCTACCATTCACATTATTACGCCATCAACTTATGAAGCGCCAGAGTGGCTCAACCTAAGACGATACTTATCACCCACATAATTATTTTTGGCTGATTTCCAATCCGACATGCCAATACTTCAACGAACGAATAATCCATGAGCACCGGTATTTTTTTGGCAAGCAGGTACGTTCTCGAAGCAAAGTTGGAGGCTTTTGGTATCTGGCCCTGACAACTTCTGGCCGTGGAGTATTTTCCATCCCCCAAAGTTTGTCTATATTTTCTACCAGCCTACCGCTCCTTCTCACACTTCTTGACACCTCTCCGAAACGTCACCCTCACTTTACGCCATCCATCTCAACCTCAACACCAGTCTCGCACCAACTCTGCTCGTACATAGCAAATCAAGGTATGATACTCTTTTCTTCTGTTCCCCTCTATATCCTACTGCTTTGTGGAAGGTACGTACTTAGGACACGTCACTTAGCACATTACAAATGTTTATCCATTATCTCCGTACGCGTCTACTCGCACTCCCCATCCTCTGCTTCCCTCCCCCACATCCACTTCCATATTCCCATTTGCAGGTTACCTTAAGCCTTCCACCTTTCAGTTCGAAGTGTCACCTTTCTTGAACAAAGGTATGATATATCCACTTTATTTATTTTTCCCTATCTGGTATTCTATCCATTGGTACCTGGGTACACCCATGCGTCCCCAACTGTTCATACACTTGTTTAATTTTACCTCCCTCAATCTTGCACTTACACTTTCCCACCTCTACCTTCCCTCTTCCACTTCCATTTTACTACTTCTACCTTCCCACTTCCGCTCTACATTCGCACTATGTCTCTGCTTTTGCAGATATGCCTCTGGATATTTACTACTCGCACTTGCTATTGCATAACGAAGCTACGTAATTCTCTATTTACGCCTTCCGTACCTTCCATCTCCCACTGTCCTTCACTTACCTTCCATCTCTTACCTTCCTTCACCTACCCTCCCCTCTCCTACCTTAAATTTTTCCACCTTCTACCTTCCACCTTCCACCTTCCATCTTCCACCTTCCACCTTCCATCTTCCACCTTCCACCTTCCACCTTCCGCCTCTCACCTCCGCCAGCTAACGTACCTACTAAAATGCAGACTCATACCACATAGACATCTCACCTACCTACTCGTCCTATAATGCCGGTGACACGGCCCGTCTAGAAGACGCCTCCCCCGCCTTATCAGGCCAATGCGGTAAGTCCATATGTTGTCCAGCCTTGTCTTCCTTTCCACAGCTTCCACTCTGCCTGCCTATCGCCTCAGTCCTTCCATAAAATGGCTTTGTACACAGAAGGGGTATTCTCGGGCCTCTCATCAGACTCGTGCTCAGGCATGTGCGGTTACTGGTTCTACCACCAACTCCCCTACTTTGGCGGAGGGTAACCGCCCTTGAGCGTTGATGATGTTCTTGAGATGAAGGATATGTGTGAGCCATCTTCGAATGCCCGGGCCGAGTGGGTCTTGGTGCGGACCGAGTTGGAAGACTGAGGTCGGCTCGAGATTAAAGCAATGTGCAGCCCGGCTTCCAGCGGTGCCCCGGAACGGTTGGTTGTTGTGGATTGCGTTAATGGCCATGGAAGCGGCGTAAGCGCGGTTCTCGTAGCGCGTCGTGGATCTCACAGTCGCATGGACCTGGCTATTGCATTACTCAGCGGGGACCTTGTCTGCCGACGAGGGTATCTGCGCATTGTCTCGAAACCCGATGCGGGGGTGGATGCTATCTAGGACCTCAAGTGTCGACTTACTCGGTAGGCTTGCCTGCTGACTGGACTTTAAGGCAGGTGAAAACAACCAGCGCGTTCCTAATCCTGACGAACGCGTCAACTTAGACGCGGTAGGTCGAGGATCACCATCAATATTGTGCTTCATAGACTAATAGATTGCCTAGCGCAACCGTCTCGGCCCGCGCGACCGATCAACCTATCTCGTTGCAGAGACCAATAAAATGGGCAATCGATTCATTCACTATCGCCAAGAGGATGCCCTTGCGATGATGGACAACCGTGTCGACCTTGTCCGCGCTACGGTTGAATTCTACGCCGTCAACACGCTGGGTGTATGCCGCCAGTCTAATCTCGTTCACAAAGAGGTCTACAAAAAGATAATGAAGGAGATGGACAAAATCAATGGTAGCAACGACAACATCATGAAGAAGATGGACAAGATCGACGGTAGCAACGACGACATCATGGCGCAAGTACAGCTCCTGAGGGAGGATGGAGAACAGCAGAGGAATGAGCACCAAAGAGAGCTTGATATCGCTCAACAGAGGGTAAATATGGCCGAACAGAGGGCAAACGACCTCGTTCTCATCCTCAAAACCATTGTTTTTGGGCTCGTAGCCTGGCTTGTGCTGGAGGTGGTGGAATGGTTGTTTTGAAGGATAACAGCAAATTACACTTGTGTCACTCATCCTCTTCAATTGCGTAATTAAATTGTATTAGTCTGCGGAAATACGGGATCCCAAGTCAAAGTCAAACAGTGATAGCACCGACAGTAATGATGGAAAGGCAGACTGGTGAGCCCGACTTTGCTGCTCTTTTGCGCTTCGGTCGAATTATGTGCAGTACGTGGCGGTGGCGCAGCTGCAGCTCCCGGTTGTGCCCCAGCCCACAGGCGACCAGACCTGAGACGGCCAGCGCTGTATTAAATGCCATCGACTTCTCTTTCCGGTCACGTTGTTTACATGAATTCAAAACTCTTCCTTCCCGATTTGGAGGTGATAACGACACTTGAGCCTTTCTTAAAGAATTTCTCCCTAGTCGCGTCCGTCGTGGAAGCCAGCGGCAACATTGATGCATGCCGATCTGTGAGCATGGAGGAAGACAACTGGAGTCGCTTCGTAGACCGCGGTGGACTGTTTAGTGACTTCGATGAGCTCACGTGTCTTCAAATACTTAACTTTGAAGTGAGTGATGGAACCAAGAGGGTAGTGCAGTGTGTAGGTTTCTGATGGCTAAGCAATGGCAGGACGAAAGCGCGAACATTTACAACTTTCAGCCAGTATCCGAGCCCATACGTGGTATCGTGGAAAACGTTGTATGAGAATCTCGCGATCCACCCCGAAGAGAATGATACACAGCTGACCGTGAGATAAATTGAATAAGTGTCAACGGAATTTTAGAGAAGGAATCTTGATGATGTACGCACATATGGAACAACCTCGAGAGAGTACTGATCTTTTACGAGCTTCTCTGAGAGGCCTGCCAAGACCAAGATCGAACCGGACTCGATGGGGCCCTCCCCTCTCAAGATGACTGAATCTAGTTTCAATACTCTCGTTAAAGCATTGTCTCTCTCGTCTCAATATGCCCGAGCATTGCGAGAAACCAACACAGTCTTTACCGAAGTCCGCGATACCGCCGGCGGGTGTTGTCAAAAGGCGCAGAGTAGGTTGAGCTTCCATCTGAAGGGACGTGTATCTGACTGCAGTAGAGTTTGTGCTTCAGACCCGACGCAATAGAAAGTGGCGTTTTAGCCTCGGGCTAACTTATTGTCCCGAGAGGCGTCTGACTATGGCATTCGTCCATGGCTTGGCCGCCGAGGAGATACTACATGTCACAAGGGAGCTGGCGAAGCACCGCGGGAGACTTGCGTTGCCCATGCTTCTGCCTACAATCCTGGTGGAAACCCGGGTGCAGGTCGCCATATTTGGAGTCCGGGACTGCCATCGAGAGATCGTCCTGGTTGCAGAGAAGACTGGCCTCCTGACCAAATGGGACTCGAGCGAGGCTTTGAGCGACATGCGAAAGAACCATTCAATTCAGAATCCAGCGGAGACGGTCGACTTCAATGCCGTCACTGCCGACATCACTAGCGTGAAGTCGAAACTCGCGTACGTGGAGTATCTGTGCGAGATCTGGTCGCCAAAACTAGTTGCCTTCGACTGCATCAATTCCCACACGGTACAGAGCGTTCCGGCGGAATCCGCTAGAGAGAGACTTGTGAACATAAACAGAGGGCTCCAGGATGAGATCAACTTCCACCTGACTTCTCTTGAGGGCATGCAGGTGAGAGCTAAACACCTATCGAAGAGAGCCGAGGCTCAGGTCCAGATTGTGAGTACGTCTAGTGTGAACTCACGTCATATTGCTAAGCCAGCCAAGATCCTCAGCCTTATCGCCCAGAGGGATAATGCTCTTGCTCTCCGAGACAATGCAAACCTCAAGACGATCACCGAGGACCAGAGGCGAATAGCTCTTGCCGCCACTAGGTACAGTGCATCTATGCAGATAATATCAGCGATAGCTGCCGTGTTTCTCCCAGCAACTTTTACTGCGGTATGTCAGGCTCACCTCTATTCGGGACGGCAGTTAATATTAGTATACAGACCTTCTTCAGCAGTACGTTCTTCGACTTTCAAGCGGAGGGAAGCTCTGGAGTAGTTTCATCTTGGGTTTGGTTATATTTCCTTGTGACACTCCTTCTATCCCTGGTAGTCCTCGGGGGCTGGTACGTGAGCTCTCGCAAGAAATTGCCTATGATTGATAGCGAGTTTCTCGAGGGTGGTGCAGTCCGCGGTTCTCATTGATGACAGCCGACTTCTCTTAGACGATGCAGAATAAGTAGTTCCTTAATCACACGCCAGGTGGTCGTGAACGAGTTTGATGTTGTCCCCACACCGCGTTTGATTATTACATTTTATGTTAACAAGTATTATAATTCTCCAAACTAGGGGGGCTCTTGGTTACTATCTGTTTCTGTCCTACAACTGGGGGTGGGGGAGCAGCCACATATAAGCTTCAGCTCCTTTGTCCTTGCAATCCTAGGGCCACAAATCAAAGCCCGTTTGTTCCTTTCAACATCCTTTTAACAAACACCACAACTGCCGACATTTTATCTATATAACGCGGAGAAATATTTCCTCACTTTAACGCCTTTCCCCCTTCAAAACGTCGGAGCGATCCTCTCCTCCATTTGTCTATGGGCCTGCTGACCCAGTATGAACGACCTCAGGGAGCTGTTCGTCGAAGACTGTGACCGCGACCTGGCCGTCGCAGACATCTTCATCGGCCCCGCCGCCGCCGACATGGGCCGCGAGTGGTAGTAGTGCCTGCCGCGCTCGCCCGCAACGGCGCCGCCCAGGTGCGGCGTCCCAAGGACGGAAGCGGGCTGTGACAAGACCTGGGCACCGCCGACGCTGGCGCCGCGCTGGGACCGCACGTTAAGCCTGCTCATCATGGAGGCGATAGCGGCGTTTCCGTCCAGAGGGGCAGGGGGCGGAGTCGGCGGGAGCGTGTGCACGCCGAGTCCTGCCATCGAAGCAGGAGCATTGCTACTGCCGCGCATTTGATGATGGTTCGCAAGTCCCCGCTCGCTGACCGAGTAAGAATGGTGGTGGGACTTCATAGCCGCAAGGGAGAGGCTGCGGCTTGGCGAGCGGCTCGATCCGCGGCTCGAAGGCGGCGTGTCCGGTGGGCCGCCTATGCCTTGAAGCATCAAAAGCTGCTCGGCGGTGGGCTGCGGCATCCTGCTGAGTCGACGGATGGAGCGCATGTTCTTGTCGATGAAGGTCGACATGCCGCGCAGGGCGGCGCCGTTGCTGTGCGATTCTAAGAGCGACGGGCCGTCCTGGTATCGGGCGGCTTGGGCGCGAGCCGTGTGCATCGCGCTTAAGGTCAAGTTCTGGCGACCCTCGGAATGGTCTTCGCCCCGTAAGGGCTGCTGTGGCGGAGTATGGGCGAGCGTGTCTCTAATTTGGCTGATGACATTGTCAAAGTCCACAGTGATCCCATTGGGCAGGGACTTCCAGGACGGAGCAGAGCCGAGCGAGGCATTTTGCGTGAAGAGGAAGAAAGAGCCATCCTTGATGCGCTGGCGCAGGAGACGCCATCTGGTACGGGCAGGGTTGCGCTCGATGGCCGGCTGGTAGATTGAGTGACGCGCAAGGTTTGAGTAGAAGATCTCCAGGCGCTTTGCCATGCGCTCAAGCAGCTGCATGAGGAGCGTGCCTAGCGCGTGTACGGTTTGCGTGTCGGACGACGATGACGCTTCGAGATCGATGATAGATTCGAAGGCGTCCATGCCGTGGCATGCTTCCTGCCGTATCTCCTCCAGAAGCGCTATGTCGAGCTCGGCGGACTTGCTCGCATATGCCATGATTCCTTGCTCGTGGAAGCGGGCGCCTTCGCTGTCGTTAATGAATTCGCCAACCAGTGATAGCTGTCGCGAGGTCGCGACAGCTTCCTCTGATACCTTGGCACGCGCGACGATGCCGAGGACATCGGGCAAACGAGTATGTGCGCCATCGGAAGACGTGTTGGCGAGGCTGAACGACAGCTTTAGTACTAGCTCCTGGAACTTGGGGCCGAACATGGCAGAGAAACCCCCCTGGAGGAGCCGTGATTGGTATTGGTAGAAAAGTCGGACACCCGCCATGCTGAATAAGTTCCCTTGAAACCAGTAGTTACCGGGGTTAGGTGTAGAGTTCGTCTCAGGATCCATTATTCTGTCCAGTTCGAACTGCTGAGCAACAAGAGTCGCGACGACTGTCCGCAGGTAGTCCAACCACAGGTCGTAGAGACTGCCTATCTCGTCGTTCCCGAGATAGTCAGGCTTTGGTGTGAGTTCTCCCACGTAGTATTTGGTGAGCAAGCTGCTGACCTCGGGGTTCGTTGTATGAGCCAGCTCATCGAACGATCGAGTGCAGTCAACCCCCGCGTTGGACTTGATGATCAGTGTTCCTCCTGGGTGCATTGGGCAGAAGCTCGTCACGTCATACACCTTTCCGTGGACTGCAATCCATATCGGAGTACCAGGGCGATGACCCGTATGGAGCGCAAGCTGTGACTGTGGAATCGTCGCCGCATTACAGGGCAGAGGCTTCGGTGTCATAAAAACATCTGCAAGAGTAATGAGATTAGCAAGAGGAAATTTAGACGAAAGACGCGGAAAACAGAGTCGTTTAACCCCGGGGAATCTTGAATGGCACTTTGGAAAAAGGGGAAAGAGAAGTGAGATGGTGACTCGACAAGGCTGAATAGGATCCGAGGACTTTACACTTACCGAGCATGAATCTTCGTTCAGCAAAGGCGGTGCTCAAGATGACGTCCGCAGACTCCATGGTCGCAGTCCTGTGGTCGTAGATGGCCTTTCGGATCCCCGACATGACAGAGTCGAAAACAGAGACAGATCCACAGACGTATAGGTAGCCGCCGAGGCCACCGAGCCTCTTGCTCATGACAAGATCGCAGACCGTCTCTCCCTGCTCGACGATTAAGGCGTCGATGTAGCGGGGCGGCGTCGACTTCTCGACGAGGTCCCGCAGGGCCGGGTCGTACGCGAGGCCCCGCGAGTCGCGCGAGAAGGCCGTGTGTACCTCCATGCGGCCGGCTGCGACGAGCTCCCGCAGCTCGTGCTCGTAGCAGAACTTCTCCCGCGACTGCACACCCAGGTACAGGATGTTGCGTCCGATGCTGCGGCCGACCCGCGCCTGCCAGAACGACCGGAAGGGCGCGATACCGCTGCCGCCTGCGAAGAAGGCGCACGGCGCGGCACCATCGAGCGGCAGTTGGAACGAGACAGGCCGCGACACGCCGATCAGGATGTCCTCGTCGATCGGCATGATCTCTTCACTCGAAGAGACCTGGGGATTCATGAACCCGCTGCCGACTCCGCTCCTCATAGCGGCAGTCTTCTCGCCGGCGAATGTCGAGCATACTTGATATTCCGAGCGCGACACCGTGAGGTCAATTGTGCTAGGGAGCAATTCGTCGGGGTAGTTCGAGATGGAGTACGTTCGTGGGACCTCGACAGGAATGAGCTCCGCGAGCCAGCGCAGATCGCCCGTAAGGTCAAAGGCCCGGTCCCAGATGTGTTGCGGCGTGTCGACCACGGCGGCCTGTAGGAGATCCCCAAGTGAGCCTCGGACGGGCCACTCGCTAGTGGCCAGGACCTGCAATACTACGCTTGAGGACGCTCTTAGGATGGAGTGGATCTTCAGAACTAGGTCTTTCGTTAGGGGGGCCAGATGTCCACGCCGGATTATATCCCTGACGAGGAGTGTGGGCGATGCTCTGGTAACGGAACCGAGGTGTTCTGCAAAGCGACTCCAAGTCGCATCGAGCTTTACGGGAGAGTCCAGCAAGTCTTCCAGGCCCAGGGCCAAAGCCACCTTTGCACACTCCTCCCAACTGTTAAGAGGCATCAGAGCCAGACGGTCACCAGGCATAAAGGAGATACCGGTGTCCTGGATATCAAGGGTCACCATAGCGATCGAGCGGTTGGGATCGTTATCGACGTAAGACCTGCTGATGATGCGGGATCGATAGCGGCACTCTTCGAAGGAGCCCCTCATTTGGTGGGGTTCGACAGGTATATGCCCCCGGTAAGGCTCCAGGCGCTCCTTCATAGCCTCCGAGAACTGCTTGTGAGTGGTCTCCCAAGGACGACCGTTAGCATCTGCGGCGCCGGAACCGCCATTCGTCGCGGTTCGGCCGGACTTTGATGCGATCTCCAGAATCCCATATACCTTATACCGATGAACGCCCATAAAGCCTCTTTCGCCGGTGTAAGCTTCGACAATGCCGTCGAGTACGCCCATGAGCCGGGGATCGCCGGACTTGGCCACAAACTCGGGGACGCTGTAATGATATTCAATAGCGGCGATGAATGCCCGGAGATTTGTGGGCTGCCATGCGCGCAAGTGAACGGCTTCTTTCCCTAGAAAGGAGTCATATTTCTTTCGTCCGAGAAATGCATCCATTACTAGGTAAGGGGGGAATTGCAATCCTGAAGTTGCTGGACACCGCTTCGAGAATGGCGCGGAAAAGAAACCCCAGCGAACCCAGTCGTTGCCGGCTACGTAGTTCTCTCCGCTCTGGGGGTTCGGGGATATGGAGTGGAATGCGTTAGGCATTTGTTCGAGAATCTCTTTGAGACGGATCATCTCGCGGAGGAGCCTTTCCACGTCCCTGTTCATAACTGCCTCCTGACAGCTAGCTATGGCGTCTGGGCCATGCTGAAAAGAGCCTGATCATGTCCTGTTGATTAGCCCCTGTACCACAATGCATGTGGATAGTATTATACGAACCGGATGTTACAGCACAACCCTTCAAGAATGCGATCTCAGACCTCTCGCCAAACATGGGCCAGCGCAGATCTATGTTGTCAAACCTCGTCACATAAGGATAGGTTGACTTCGGATCCCTGACCTTGACGTTGTATGAGCTCTGGTCAGGAAAGCTCAGGTGCGGGACGGCCCTGCCCATCCTCTTGGAGATCTGGAAATATGGAACGCCGATGCATCTGGGAATTCCCTTGAGCTCCTCGACGACATCATCACTTATGTCGACGTCCGGTTTCGCTTTCGAAGGGAGTACGCTCACCCCGTCGTGTCCGTCATGCGTCTCCTCGTAGCGGTAGATGGAGCACAGCATGCCCAGGGAGACCAGGGCAGCCCAGAGAGCCGAGTCTGGGATCACGTCTTCCGTGCCCTCCACTAGGGGCAACGCCGCTACGCTCTGTCTCACCCTGCCTCTCGCGATGCACCCGGGAATCCTCTCGCAAAGATCCGACCATATCCTCCCTGGGGAGTTCGCTAACGCCGCCACAGCGGCATCTGAATCCGGCGGCACGAAGCCGTACTCGGCGCTCAGAAAACCGTCCTTCCACCCGGTCTTGGGTCCGATCTCCTCGGCTCGCAGTATCACCTGCCTTGCCGGAGCTCCGAGGGCAACCGCGAGGAGATCTAGCTCGTTCGCCGGCAGAGTATCGATGTTGCTGGCCTCGTTGATATCCTTGACGCTGGGGAAGTTATTAGAGTAAAGCACATCATTGATCGCACGACGCTCTCTAGACATAAGCTTTCATTAGCCACAGCTGTAACCATATATAGGACAGGCAATGATCATATCTTACCGCATCCGGAGCCAGTGCTCAGTGTCAACGCCAGCAGGTATCTGCAGATTCCACGCATGAGAAATCAGCAATGTGCCCGCAAGAACAGAGAACTTGCCAAGTCGACAACAACTTACACTGAATGCGGCGCGAACATCACCGGTCTGAGAGAATCCCGAGAGCGAACAACCCCTGAATCCCATGCGCTGTCCCTCTCCCTGACTTCCTTGGCCGACGGGACACCGGCCCGAGGTGGACCTCGACACGGGACAGACGCTTCCCGTCATTATTATAGATGAGTACCAATTATACGCGGGCGAATTAGATAAGCGAGTGTAGGTAGAAGTTAAAAGCCACCAGGGCTTGGACCAAAGCTCCAGCTAGTTATAAGTCCGAAGAAGCGAAATAGAAGAAAGCAAGATGGCGAAAAATGAGTGAAAGCGTCCGTCCAGCAGGATGTAATGGAATGCTTCTTTCTTGAGAACATATAGAAAGAGTTGAGAGAAAGCGTCGTATACCAATGCTCCTGTAACGCATCATTATAGGCGTGATCCTTGGAGGCTCCTCGTCGCCGGACCTTACTGAAACACCCCGGGGCCAGGAAGCGCTTTCTAACCAACTACCCCTGTTGGCGTCAACTTCTTCCCCCGGACTTCTTCCCCCGGAACTACCCATAGATCGCGATCCGCTCAGCGGTTAAGGGTTGTCTTTGATGATCCGACCAATACAAGGCCACGTGCCGCCAGGATTGATGTACGTATAACCTGCAACCAGCCCACCGCCGGCTGCAAGATAAGGCAGATGGCTTGCCTGTACCGACTTCCATAGCTATTTACACATCCCGTGAGCAACTGGCATAGTGTTGGTTGACAGGTCGCGAGGTGGCTGACCGAAGAAGCGCTTCGAGCAATCGGGCTGCAACTCAAAACGCCGCTATTGTTTACGAGGGCGTAAATAGGGCATCGTATGGTATCAGCCAAAATATTTAACACACTATCAGGTACCAATTTGGGTCAAGCTAGTAGCCATGCCATCCAAATTAGGTGTAGCTTTTACATGGGTCAACCGCAGGCACACGCGAAAAATCGTAGCCTTTTTGCAGATCCTAATCCAAGTAGGTTACTAACAAGGGGGTCTCGAAGCTAAAATACCCAACAGTGTCGTAGGACTACCCATCACACCATGGTACTGTATTCGACCAAACTTGAAGCATCAGGGCCTTGGCTCACCAAGTGCCAAGACAATTAGTAGGTAAGAGAAGTTTCGAAATAGACAGATGGCGCATTAGACACGAGGACGAATTGAAAACATCAGACCGCTCGCCGACTCATAAGATCGGCTTTCCTGACGAAATCATGTTGGCAGGGACGGGAGGTCTTCGAACACAAGTAAGAAGTCAGCAAACATTCCCGTTTAGGGTTACGGTAACCCTTTTCCATAATAATATTAAATAATAACCATTTTAATAACTATACCATTATAAAGAGATGTCATTGTGAAAAAGGTGGGACCTGTCTCATCCAGTTATCGAAGCAACGCAATCCACTCCACCAACCAACTCTATGGAATGGATTAACGCGCCATCTACCGCCACCTTAGAATATGGATGGAACCGGCGAAATATCCGTATAAATAGCCACCGGTTGACATAGGTGAATATTGAAAAGTACATCATTTGGCAATATTTTATATGCAAAAAATATGTACTTCCGAACTGGACCGGGCCCTGACCTAATCCTTAGTTAACCCCCGGTAATATCCTAGCCGGCCTCCAGCACGCGAAGTGGCTAAAGCGTATTAGTAGCCACATATTTTTGTATGTAACGGCCATAATCCACTTAGTCTAGATATTAGGTCCATTTACGACAGCTTCAAATGGATTAATACTTATCTTTGAAAAATATAAATAAGTGGATTGGGCTTGGCGGTTACGCAACGAATTGCGCAACCGGTGGACTTCGGTGGAGTTGCTTCGACCTCTGTATCACTCCGGTCACCCCTTAGATTAGTTGGAATCCAGCCTTGGCGGGCGGCGTCTGGCCCATACCTTATCCCGAAACAGCTAGAGTTTATCCTGAAGGAGTTGAAGCGTAGAGCTCTCTGCACAACGATATGTATGGGTTAATAAGTAGAGGTCACACCGTTAATCGTAAGATATCGTTATATATTAAGGGCAATAGTACAATACGCCAGGTTGATATGGTTATAGCGAATTATAGTTATGGAAAAGATCGTTATGGAGAGTGTTTAATATATGTCGAGGAGCCAAGGCCGATTGTAAAGCCTAGCCGCTAGGGCTATTTATATATCATTCTACCCCTTAACGCATTAAGAACCCCCCTGAATTAGTCAGAACGGTTTGGAGCAGTTTACAGTTGAGCCCATAGGCGATGTGTAACTGAGGTGAGAAATCCAAGACGCACTGACAGGGGTGCTGATCTATCACATTTTGATCTCGTGCGCTGTATTTTGGATATGTTGGGTATACCGACCTTGGATCTTCCTGTCCAGGAGACAATGGTAAGCAGACGGAGCCGAGTCATCGATTTACCGATGGTCCAATCGCGTACCATAACATCATATGAGCCTACTAACTCTAGGAGCTCGCGGGGCCCCTCGCAGTGAGGAAATCGAAGTCGGCGCCCAGCTCGGCCTGGTTTACACTCCTCATATACAATCCGCGATATCCTCTCATGCTGTTCCTCGCGACCCAAGAACCCGCCCCAGCCCCCTCAGCCTCGCCTTTCCCCACTCTCTCCCTCCTCTCCGCGATCCTGCGCCCGATCTCTTCGTCGCTGAGCTCGACCCTCAAGACCCTCTGCTCGGCGTCGACGACGACGACGTCCCCGTCTCTGAGGATGCCGAATGCGCTCTGCGGGTCCGCCGCTTCGGGCGAGACGTGCAGCACGATGGTGCCGCCAGCGGTGCCGCTCATTCGGCCGTCGCTGATTCGGAGCATGTCGGTCACACCGCGCGCCGCTAGCTTCTATTTGTGCCCATTCATAAGTCAGTAACTGCCACATTAGGACTGCTCTGGGTTGACGGGAGCGACTTCGCCTATGTCTCGAGAGCTAAGTGGCAGCATGCCCGAGCCCTGACCCAGAGATAGCGGGTTTATTCCCGGATGTAGACCAGAAAAGAGGGTAGATGCGATTCATAGAAAAGGTGCTTACGCGCGGGATCGGGATGAGCCCTGCCTCCGGCATCCCCGGGCTGTCGCGGCCCAGGGGCCCGATGCCCTGCAGCACGAGCACGCTGTCGGCGGAGACCTCGAGGTCCGGGTCGTCGACGCGCGCCGCGAGGTCCGCGACGCCCGCGAACACGACGGCGGGGCCCCGGTGCCGCAGCAGCCGCCGATCCTTGGACGCGCTGGCCTTCATCACGGCGCCGTTCGGCGCCAGGTTGCCACGCAGCACCACGAGCGAGGACGCCGGGTACAGCGGGTCGGCCAGCGCGCGAACGCAGCCCCCGCCGCCGCCGTTCGCGAACTGCCACTGGAACTGAGAGGCAGGGATCGCGTCGAGAGCCTCGCCGAGCGTCTGCCCCGTGACGGTCATGGCGTCGAGGTGTAGCAGCGGGCGCAGCACGTGCAACAGGGCCGGCACGCCGCCGCTGTTGTGGAAGTCCGTCATGTAGCCGTCGCCGCTGGGCTTGAGGTCTACGAGCAGCGGGGTGCGGCGGCCGACGTCGTCGACGGTCTGCAGGGTGATCTCCCCCGCCAGGGCCGGGTGGCGGTTGGCGATGGCCATGAGGTGGACTACGGCGTTGGTCGAGCCGCCTATGGCCTGCAGTACCGTGATGGCGTTGAGGAACGACTCCCTGGTGAGGACGTTCTGGGGACGGAGCTGGCTCCTCGCCAGCGCGACGGCCCGGGAGCCCGTGTCCTCGGCGACGCGCAGCCGGGCGGCCGAGACGGCGGGCGGCGTGGCGCCCTTCAGCGGCATCATGCCCAGCGCGGCGAGGAGGCAGGCCATTGTGCTCGCGGTGCCCATCACGCCGCATGTGCCGGCCTAGCGTGCTCGCGTGTGAGATCTCGTTGATGAGGGTTGGGTAACTATTCGGCAAAGGGGTCTACTCACGGTCGGAGCCAGCTCTTCGTTCAGAGCGGCGATCTCCTCGATATCGATGGTCCCAGCCCTGTACTTCGCCCAGTTGTTGCGGCAATCAGTGCAAGCGCCTATCCTCACTCCCCTGTGGCTCCCGGGCATCATGGGGCCGGTAACAAGGTGGATGGCAGGCTTATTAGCCGAGATTGCACCCATGAGTTGGGCGGGCGTCGTCTTATCACAACCTAATGTCGCGTCCCTCAATCAACGCCCAAACGGACAACAACCATCGCAGAAACTCACCTCCGATCAAAACAACAGCATCAACAGGCTGCGCCCTGATCATCTCCTCGGTATCCATGCTCATGAGGTTCCTCAGAAACATGCTGGTGGGGCTCGCGAAGGACTCGTGGAGACTGATGGTGGGGAAGTCAACGGCGAGCCCGCCGGCGAGGTGCACGCCGCGGCGCGCGGCGTCGAGCAGCTGCGGCGCGACTCCGGCGTGGCACGGGTTGAGGCCCGAGGCCGTGTTGGCGATGCCGACGACGGGCCGCGAAAGCGCGTCCTCGCCGTACCCCAGCGCCTTGATGAACGCCTTGCGCAGGAACAGCGAGAAGTGCGCGTCGCCGTACGACGCGAGCCCCTGCCGCAGTCCGGCGCCGGGGGAGGAGGTTATGGGCCTGGCGAGGTCGTAGTCCGCATTCGACGCCGCCGCAGACTCTGCCGCTGAGCTGGTTGGATCCGAGGCCATGGTGGCGTCTATAGTAGAAATGTAACAAGGTGAGAGAAACAAGTGTGCACGGGCTCGTAGTACTTGCTGCGGTTGTGCAGACCGAGGACCGACTTACGGAAGCTTCTGCGGGGACGGGAGAATGCGGAGCCGGATCAGCACTTCCCCTAGTAGGCCGGATTGTAACCCTACCTCGGGGCGGGGTTCTATCCTGGGCGGTAAGATAAGAGCAGCGGGGCGAATATAAATGAGGCGGAAGCTGAAGGAACGATTCATTCCAGAGACAACCGAGAGTGAATATTGTTCCAGTGCCACTTGATTCACATTTCCAAATCTTGCACTTATTGAATGCTACCGCATAGGCTAGTCCAGAGGTGGCTCGGGAGGAAGAGCAGCATTGCGAGGTATGCAACGGAAATTAATGATAGAGCCTGATGCTTGTCTATACTTCCTATTGTCGCATGTAGAAATCTAATTCCCGCCGCATACGGGTCATGTAACAGGACGTCAAGACATAGTTGGTGTTGTGAAAAGCTGTGACACGGCGATGCTGGAATCCCAGTAGCAATTAACGTGGTCACTCTAACATAGCTCCCATAGGGGCCGTGGCAAATCAGACCGCATCACCGCTGGTGCGTGCCCCGTCTTCATGGTCTTGACACCAACATAGACGACTTTGCGCTTCGGATTGCCAACCAGAACGGAGTAAGACTGGAGGCCGTAATAATCCGAAATGGAGTGCGTGATCCATCGCCTGCTTTTGTCAGCCTTACCGCACCATGACCATGCAACAGATTCACGCACTTAAAGGCACCGCTTTCGTCGTCATCGCCTAGGTCATCAAGGACCAGGCCCTCTTCGTTCTTCCCTTCTCTCCGGGCCTTCTTCCAACCCTCCCGCATTGCTCCGTTGCGGCCCACGAAGACGATTTCCTCATCCTCGGAGTCCTCGGAAGAAACGTCATCGGCAACTTCGAGTTCAACGAGATACCGTCGCACGGGCTCCTCTAGAGAGCGCACCCAGGTCTTAACAGCAGGCGTCTTCTTAGCGCGCTGGAATAGCTCGCGGGGCACTCTTCCCACGACGTGCGCATCGCCCATGGTCCGGGTCTGCATCTGCTTGCGCCGAGCGGCGGCGGCCTTCTTGGCCTCGACTTCGGCGCGGACGCGGAGGTCCCAAGCCGCGGCGACCTGGTAGGGGACGTGGACGACGGGGTGAGTGGGACGCGGCTCATAGTCCATGGGCTCGGGAGGTTGCGCGTTGGGGACATGCAGTAGACGGTCTACCTCCATACAGATGCCATAAATTAGTCCAAAAATACTACGAGTATCCGAGAACCAGCTCAAGTGCGTGACAGGTGGTGGATGTACCGTTCTCCCAACGGCGGCGCTGCCGACTACCCTCCTTGCCCTTCAACAGCGCCTCACGGCGGCGCAAACTGTCCCGCCGAGAAGGTGGACGAGGCGGCGGTGTGATAGCAGTTGACTTGGCACGCGGATCTTGGATGGTCACCGATGGTTTCTCCGCCGCACTCCGGTCAATAGGGATGGCTAGCGGGGTTCCGGTGCCGCGCGCGACAGGGGACACGCTCAGGGACTGGAGGGCGGAGAGAGTCCACGTCTCTATATCAATAGCTACTGATGTCTGCGCAGCGGGTGTCGCCGGGGGCTGTTGATTCTGTTGATGGCCATTTTGGCCGTTGGTTGGGGGACCCCCAAGCTCAGGAGGTGGCGGAACGGCACTGTAGATGGCCATGATGACGATACGACGACAAAGCTTGAGGACCCCGCCGCAAGGGGAACTTTGGACTCTAAGAGAAAGATGGGGGGTTATATATATAAGATACCAAAGAAATACCAAAATCGGGCAACCCACGCGCCGTGACACGGTGGGATTGGAAGACGATAGAAAAAGCACCTAGTCTGAATAAAAGAGAGTAGGGGGCGATGGGAGTGAAGCGGCGAGTCAATGTAGAGACAATCAGTGGGATACATGACACATCGGCCGAAGACCACTCAAGCCACTGAATTCTTCCACATGCAAGCCCTCTGCGGGTTTTTGTCCAATCATATCTCTAGCGCATTCCACGGGGAGGGCTTATCAGACCGCTTCCGACCGCCGATTTACCCCCTTTGTGCTTCTTCCCCGAATTTCCCGATATTCCGAGTTTATTCGACTTCCGAAGCCGGAACAGTAGGTATTAGGGGCCGGCCACCATAGCTACTCATCAAGAGCCGTAATTGCTTAACCACGGCTCTCCAAAAGATAACATAGCGAACTCTCTGCTCTTTACCTGCCCACCATTTTGATACGTTATTTAAGCTTGGTTCCTTAACGAGTACGTAGTACTTCCTTATTAAAGAAGTCTGGTACGTGTGGAGGTGCAAGGAGGATCAGCATGCAAGCTGTTGCCAAAAATAATTGACGAACCCCTGTATGCTATGGCCGTGTTAGGTGTCTCAGTTATTCTGGCAACGACTCGGTAGGCTAAGCACTTTACTCCCTATGCGCTTGCCTACTATTTAATAATATGACCAGGCTATTATTTTTTCCATGGTTGCTTTCGCCTCTGCCCTCCAGGAACTCAACCCAGACCTTTTCACCATGGTTTCTCAATGACTGGCTAGCCTGTGGCCTAAGATGAACGCGCACCAATTATTGGTGTGGTCAGAACTAGCCCCACACCCAGAAAACGGTGGTGTGGAGGGCAGCAATATCAGCTATGCTTATGTAGTATTAACGCCGTGTGATTCGGGGTCTCGTAAGATGAAGACTAGAGGAACCAAAACGGGCATAGAAGCATAGAGGAAATGGTCGCCTCGCCGTATCAGAGTAGAGAAGTAGCAATGGCAGCTCAGAATATGCTCCATTTAGTCTCATGTAGATAGATGGACACGCAGTACCTAGTTTCTTATGTCTATTAGGAGTCCTATGTACCCTTCTGTGAGCGACACGCCGAACATTGTATAGAGCACAGGGTCTCAACATCCGTAGCGTGTCGGTGGTCCACAAGAGCTAGAGTTAGGTAACCAAGATACATATAGCAATAGTCCAGTCCGTGATAACATAAAAAGTGGATAACAACTCTACCGGACGCCCGAACTTCCGAGACCGCCCGGGGCGAGAAGCGGCTGGTCCTCTCCGACGCCCTGGACGCTCTCGCGGTCGAGCGCCCGCTCGATCTCCTCCTGTGTCTCTCCGTAGGCGTGCAGATGGGCCGAATACGGACCCGGCGATGGCAGTACTCTCGGCGTGGTACGCCGGTTGTAGATCGGCCGCTGCGGGGTAGCATAGCGCTCCTCCTCGGACGGCCACTCGTATCTGAGAGCCATGGCCAGGAGGATGCCCTGCATCGCGGCGGTCAACACGTACACGCCCCACGAGCTCCATCCTTCCCAGCCGAGGCGGGCCGCCAGGCTGCCGGCGAAGAGGAAGCCGCCGGGCGTTTGTATACACATCATCAGAATACTGAGACTGCCTGCGTGCTTGAGCCGGTAGGTGGTCCAGATCTGGGGGATGTACTGGATCGCGGCGAGGGCCGCGGAGGTGATACCCAGAACGTTTGCCCAAGCATCCAGGTATGCCGGTGCGCCCAACGCAAAGGAGGCCGAGATGATGAGGACGAGAAGACCGTGGACTAGGCACAGGCCGGCAACGGTGATAGCAGTCCTCCAAGTAGGCTGGTCCGGATCGTTCTCGAGCTCGTCATCCGAGACCTCCGCATCCTCCCTTCTGAAAAAGACTAAGAACAGGACAAGGCTGCCCATGTGTTAGTTACTGTTTAAGCCCATGGTCGCAATATCGGGAGAGGGTGGGACCACGAACATGATGGCGAAACAGATCCACTGCGTTCCGATCTGGACAATGCCCAACAGACCCGCAATACACTCGAAGGGGCTCACTTCCTTGCAACAGGCGACATCGGCTCGGGATTCGGGCAGGGTCAGGATATTGCCGAACTGCGAGTTGGCGGACGTGACGCCGAGCAGGACAAAGTACGGGGAGATGCCCTCCGACGTTCCACGGGATATGATTCGGTAATGTTGGGTCATGTAGGAGAGCAGAATGCCGACAATTATCAGACTATGAGAGCACCGCGTCAGCATTGTGTGATACGAGAAGCCTAGAGACATGCATGCACCCACATTGAGACGAAGAAGTTGGTGTATCCGACATCACGAAGCTTGTCGCAGCGGCCCTCCACGAAGAGGTTATCCATCATGTCGTGTCTCACAGATACCGGGAACGGCTTCCCAAAGGGAACTAGAGCAACCACTGAAATAGAGATGTAACCGATAAAGAGTCAGAAAGACAAGTAAGGCAGAGATGCTAGACCGACAGAAAGATGATCCCCAAGTCTATAATTGTAAAGAGTCGGATTGTTGGAACGGGCGGCTGGCTGACTGTCTAGAGTCGGAAGAAGCTTTAGGTTACGAGAGAAGTAATCCTAGGTTGCCCGGACTACCAGACGAGCAGACCAGCTTTGTGAGTTCAGATCAGATAGTTGCTACCGAACCATGGCCGCCGATATTCATTCCACACATAAGAGGGTCAAGTCACGATGTTGTTGAAGAATTGGAATTGGGGGCTTCGACAGATTGTGGTGGTCAGTGGATCACCACGGACGCCTTGCCGTCAATGGTCGCAGTCGTCAGAAGCTCACGTTTGGCTGTGGGTTATCAGTTACCTAACGCGTGCTAAGTTTATGTACCTAACGTGATATCGCCGTTTAAAACCCGCGCTAGCTGGGAAGCTCAAGTCACCCCTCAAGTCACCCCAGCGCGCGTTTTCCATTTCAGAGGTTCAGGAATTCAGGGTTTCAGGGACCAGTAGGCCTTACATCCTCTGCCATGTGATGATTCAGCTGCAGGCGCACGGTGCACCCCTCCCTCGCACTAACAGCACCGCTTATTCTAGGTATGCCCATGACGTCGCTGGCGAAAATGGTCTTGTCGTCTCGGCGGTCAGTCCTGTCGAGTCTTGATCCACTTTGGCGTTTGCAGAACTGCATCCCCACGTTTTTCTGGCTTGGGATTGGAATTCGTCCCGTCGCCAACCGGATCTCACCGCGCCTCATTTTTCGAGGTCGCATGCCGTTTGACCACCCTGCAATCATGCATGGAGGGCGAACGACAAATCGTACGATGAGTTCGCTCTACCCTTGCAGATCTG
This sequence comes from Monosporascus sp. mg162, assembly GCA_004155945.1. Lineage (NCBI taxonomy): Eukaryota > Fungi > Ascomycota > Sordariomycetes > Xylariales > Monosporascus > Monosporascus sp. mg162. Next base: position 138,698 of record QJNY01000066.1, read on the forward strand.
GCTCGAGAGACTTTTAGTTACGTAGGTAAGCTGGCAGTTTGCTTTTAAAGTTGGGATGGAGAAACACCATGATACCTCCCGGTCAAGAATGGAACTCGTCGCTTCCACGGGAGACATCACCGTGCGAGACGCCTCAAGAGCCGGAAGTGATTCTTCGGCGGACCTCGATGACCATGATCATATTCGAGGGTATTTCGAGACGGCCCAATGGACAGCAGACGGGACCACCGTCCTGACCTACTCATCCACGAACCTGGTGTCGGGGTACATCGTCCCGGAGGACCTCCTGGCCCCAAGAACATCACCGCTACACCTGACCCCACAAACCACCATCCAGCTCCCTGAGCCAAGCAACGCCCTCGCATCAGCGCCGTACTTCACCCTTTCGGAACCCTACACAAACCAAGTCCTGGTCTCAGCGCGAGACCACCCCATCCAACTTTACTACCTCGCCCCGAATGCATCGTCCTCCACATCCCCCTCGCACTCCCCAGCGGCATCTTACCCCTTCACCAAGGCGCGCTCCGAGACCTTCCTCTCGGCGACATCGCTCATCTGGCCGGGCCCCGGGTCGCACTTCATCGCGGGGGCGCGCAATGTGCTGGCAAAGTTCGATGTGAGCCGGCCGGGCGCCTCCTCGGAGCCGGTCCTCCGCATCAAGACGATCCCGTCGGAGCGGCACCTGTCTAAGGGCGGCGGCGTCGGCATGCGGGGCACCGTGTCGGCGCTGGGCGCGCAGCCCCCCGAAGCCGGCTCCGGCGCCAGCCTCGTCGCCGCCGGCACCTGGACGCGCTGGGTCGGGCTCTACGACTTCGCGCAGGCCGGCGCGTGCGTAGCCACGTGGAGCATCGCCTCTGCGTCCGACTCGACTGACAGCGAAACGGGCGAGGCCGCCGCCCAGCGCGCCATCGGCGGCGGCGGCGTGACCCAGACCGTCTGGAGCCCCTGCGGGCGGTACCTACTGGTCGGCGAGCGCCGGTCGCGCGGGATCCTGGTGTACGACGTGCGCGTGGCGGGGCGGTTGCTCGGCTGGCTCGAGGGCCTCGAGGCCCGCGGCAACCAGCGCGTCCTGTGCGACGTGTTCCCCGGACAGCAGCAGGACGGAGGATTCGAGGTGTGGTCCGGCACGTCAACGCACGGCCTCGTTAGGGTGTGGAAAGGCGTGGGGATGCGCGAGGGGCCCCACGGACCGAGCTGGGAGTGGCGCGCCCACGACCCCGAGTCTACGGTCGGCGCCGCGTGCGTGCACCCGAGCGGCACCGTTGTCGCGACGTGTTCGGGGTCGTGGGCTTTCGGCGACGATGATAGAAGAGGAGGTGGTGCCGCGGCGTCGGGGACGGACGGTGGAAGTAGTAGTGAGGGCAACGATTCCGCCGGCGATAGCGATACGATGGCTTGGATGCGGAGGCGGAACATGGAGAGTAGCCTCAAGATATGGAGTTTAGCGGATAGCAGCCGGGGCGAGGAGGTACCGGAGCAGCTGGTTGGGGGGGAGCCCGGCGCAGATGGACTATGATACCCATAATGAAGTTAGCAACTTTCGTCGACACGAATCTGGCTCTTCAGTGGTTGTGCCGATTTTCCCAGGCGATAACTTGCCATTAGAACAAACAGGTGCGAACCAAACCGAATCCCCTCCTGCGGTGTTATGGAGATTGCCAAAGGGGGGCTACAGAACGATTGTATTTAGCCACTGCTGTGTTACATACCCAGGTCAAACCCATGTTCATCAATCCAGCCTATGAGCTCCGTGTGCTTCAGCCGCCTCTAGCAGGAACCCCCCTAACCTCTCTGTGGCACGCCTACGCATGCTCAACGTACTCAACTAATTGGCACGTTATCCCACATAAACAGCGCCTTGGGCGTTTTTCTTACCATCCCTTCGAATCACCAACCCCACCGAGTATCTAACAGGTTACTCACACGCCTCAACACGTTCTCTCCTCCGAGCAGCCCCCTAAAGGCGTGCATCCTCTCTTCAGCAGACATCCTGACGAAAGCAGGCAGTCCAGAGCGGCTAACGGCTTCCTCCTTAGGCGTCTTGTCGTCCGATTTCAACAAGGCCAGGACGCCCTGGGCAGCATACGCATTCATCCCCGCCCGGCGCAGGAATAGCTCCCACAGCGACTCCTCCTCGATCAAACACTCCCGGACCGCAGCCGCCTCGGGCGAGTACCGCGTAACGAACGAGACGAGCCACTTTGCCAGCGTGTCGTCGCCGCCTCCCACATAGTACGTCTGCCCGTTGGTGGGCAGCGCCGCCACGAAGCCCACGAAATCTCCGTATGCAGCGCACTCGGACGATGTCAGATCGCGCGTCGTCTCATCGATTCGGTTCCCTTCCGAGACGAGGACAATAAGTCGTTCGTAGCGCAATGCCACATTTGAGAGGCGCTCGCGGATTGCTGCGTCGCCTTTGTGGCCCGGCGGTGGCTTCTGGATGGCCCGGAGAAGCGTCGTGAGGATGATGCCGGTCGCCGGCGACACGATGATGTCTGCTTCGGCCGCGAGCGACGACACGACCGGGGATCGTGATACTGAATTGTTCTGCCACGCTACTGTGTTCCACCGGTCGAGGTCTCGTTCGATTGTCTCGGCGCTCGGGCATAGCTTCGTGAAACGTGAGAAAATGTTACGTCCTAGACCCAATGATTTGATAATCTTTATGGGGCCTGCGAGTGGCATTACAGGCGGGCAAGGTGCCAGTGTTGCGCGCTTCAACTGGGGCTGATCCGGTGGCGTACTAAGTTTCGTCTGATTCTCAGAGGCGGGATTTCTAGCAGCAACGGGCTCCGCTCCCCTCTTGTAGCTTTCGGCAACTGAGAAGAAGGAACTTTTGGTCTGTTTTTGCCTTTTTGTGGTGTGGAAATCAACAAAGTTCGACAGAAGAGTTGCGGCAGCAGACACGTCATTGTCTCCAATGAGAAGACTGGTCTTTTGGCTTTGAGCATTGGTAGGCGCTTCGCTCGTCTGCTCTTTAGAACTGTCGGGAAATTGCACCAAATCAACCATATCAACCGGAGATGATGAGGCCGGATCCTCCACTGCATTCCGGCGTCGCTTCTTCACGAGGGAATCCAAATCGTTCGGCGTTTCCTGCTCTATTATTTCCATGATGGGTTCCAGTTCCTCCCATTCATTGTCTTCCTGGCCTCGAAGAATTGCCAGGCCCGGCTGCTTCCACACATAGTCGGCGCTGGTTGGAATCTCACCGGGCTTGGGAGCACCGAGAAGCGTAGTCAAAGCTTCCTCATCTTCAACAGATTCATCCAGGGGAACGTAGCCGAGCTTTGGGGGAAATATGCTCCAGCAAAAGTCTTTCCTCTCCCTCTTTGAGTCTCCAGGCCATAAGGGAGCATTGAATGCCCCGCATGTTTGTCGAATCCAATCCCACTGAGATAGGACATCCGAGGGAACCTCTTGCCATCTAGGTTCCGATACGCAGAAGTCCATGACTGGTATAGGAACTCTCGCCTCGGCATCAGAAGCTTTGAGACGTTCTTGCTGGATATCTTGTATCAAATGTCTTGAATTTCCTTCTAGTGCTGTTAGGAAACCATCACTAAAAGTAGCATCCATGTCTTTTCGCCCTTGGTTCTCCAAACCCTCCGGACTCTGGTTAGCCCGCAGTCCTTTCGTCAACTCCGGTAGATTGATCTCAATTCTGGATGATGTCGGTGAAGACATTTGAGGGGTTAGGGGGCCTTCAATACGAAGCGAATCGAGTTTTGCCTTCCTCGGACGGGGAGGGCTGAGTAATGGGACTTCGCCATCTGGCAGTGGCTCCTCCGCAATTGTGAAATTGGTATCAACCTCCAGTTCGTCTTGCTGCAGTAGACTAGCTTCTGCTGCACTTAGATCCGCCTCGAGCAGCGTACTAGGGTCTGACGCTATCGGAACTTCAAAGACTTCTGGTGAAGGGACGAAAGGCCCATCGTCTTCGTCTGCGATCATGACAGGCGGTGTGAGAGACAACCCTCGCAGAAACTTTAGAAAGCGTTAATTACTAATTATAGATTCACCGTCAATACCAGAGAGCATGCTCACTATTGTTAATGATGGCCTATGATTTCCCGCTTCAGACCCTAAACCCTCTGGAGAATCCGGTTGAAGCTGTTGTGTTAGATAATGCAACGTCTGCCTCGAAATGCCCCATTCTTCGTTGCCATGCTCTCTAGTCAATTCTTTCAGGAAGCGATATGCGCTACTTGGAAAAGTCAAGTCTTCATCGTTGGCTTCGTCAAGTGCTTCTAAAGGCACTTTCGCAGAGTCTAAGGATATGTTCCTCTTGGAAAAGATAGACCTAGCCAGCCGTCGACAGTCGTACTCATGGTTGGTAGGTAGAAGCGGCGGCTCTAGTTTTAACTGAGCCTTCAGTGTGCGGATTCGAAGATTAGAATTGGAGGAATTAGCTACTTCAACATCACCATAACCCGGAGGTATAGCACTGCTGAGAAAATCCACCGATAGCTTTGAAATTCCGAAATCCTCTCTTGCGGGAAGTAAGGTAGAAGGGATGTTGAATGGAGGGACAGTAGGATCCTGGATTAACCCATGTGGTCCTATGTCGAATGCAGAATGGCCAAGAGGATTGAAGACTGAGGGCCTAGATGAGAGAAACTCGTCCTTGTAGTCGATAGTCAAATGGTTTGCTCGAGCATATTCATCGACTAGCAGATCCTGTTCAGATCGAGGGTTGTATGGAAGGCGGAGGGCAGTGGCGGACGCTGGGCTAGAATATCGGCGGCGCTGCATACCGTGCATTTCCATTTCGTTCTTATTGTGCTGGAATCTACATGATCACTTATCGCATTGGAAAATGAATTGGGAAAATATTTCACCATGACAGTATTGATTAATTGACGTACTAACGTAATGGACGAAGCAGCAGCATACCCACAGGCAGCCAACGCCCAAAATTTAGTCCCCTACCTTTGATTGCCAGATGGATTGCACTTGCCTTGTCAATTATACTCAAAAGCCAGAGTCACGAGAAGAAGAGGCAAGTATCCGTTGTCGCTTGCCGGCCATTGAATCTTCTCGCACTTTCTCTTCTTGCACTTCCTCTAATGTTTCTGCTCTGACCCCCCTTTTTTGTGTTTTTCATTGCTTATCGACGACCATTGGCCAGGACCATCTTCGCATTGACATTTTTCAGCCCCGCGCTATAACAGTATCGAGTACACAATTACCGCACATTGAAGTTTGTGCATGCCCCATTTTTACACCAAAAACGACCAAAACTCAACATATTCACAACGTTATTTAACCACAAAATAAACGTTTAAAATTTTTCAAAAGATTTTATTTAAGAACATAATAAGGTGAAATTACTTAATACGGGTATAAATATATAGAAATAATTTTTAAACGTGAAATTCTCCGCTAATGAAGTAAAGGTAATGTAAAAGTTGATTAAAACGTGCCAAGCCCCATACAAATTGCATGAAATGGTGGAAATCCGACGATATACGTAATATACCACACGACAATTCCGCAAAATTGATATTAAAAATCTAGAAAAATGAAAATATTAAATATTAGGTAAAAAAGTTCTAATACTTAGATTTATTAAATTTATAACAGTTGTTTTAGTCGAGTTATCTCTTAATGAAAACTGTGAGTTTTGGGGGATTTTGGTGGGAAAATGGGGCGTGCACAAATTTCAATGCGCGGTAATTTTTATTGTCTTAACGGATCATTCTCTCCAACTTGTCTGTGTAAATTGAGCCTTGAACCATTGCTTACTTGTTGGAGCTGCGTCTCGAATCGAATGTGGCACATAGAAGAGGATCGCTCGGTGATAGGGCTACCTGAGCATTACCAGAAAGAAAAAGAGAGTAGACGCAACATTTGGCCTGGACGCTTACCGGGAGACCTAGTCTAGCCCTAGAACACGAAAAACCAGGTAGTTTGGGGTTTATCCTGAAGTGGAAATCCAACTCTCTCGTTGGCATACGTGATTCGTTGGCGGCGGTGGATCACACATCGTTCAAACTTAATTGAGACTCGAGGGTCTAGAACAGCTGAGACCCGATCCCCAATGCAACCTTGGAGCTACATGCTATACAACCGGCACATGCGCATGCATACGACTCTAGGTATGCAATCCGGGATTGTACATAGTATATTTTCTCGACGAGACATTCTCGACGCCTTCACGGGGTATGTAGATAGCCGACTAGAAATCACGACTACACCATAAAGTGTAGCATAAGAAGACAGTTCACCCCTCGCACTCCAATACCTGCATCTGCCGATTACCAAGGTCTAGGTATGTTCGTGATTGTATGCACAGATCGTGTCCTGAGGTACTAGGCCGGTCTTCCCGACTTGGCTTGTGGAAAGGTTCTGGACTCTCTGGACTCTTACGCCTTCAAATTGGCGCCAATCATATCCATGTCCCAATGCCATTTCCTGCAATGACTGCATGCCACCATGTCCCAGACCAATATTGCGTATCCCTGGAGTGCCAAAACAATCAAGGGCTCTCTCGAGCTTGCGGACGGCCGCCGCTGTTTTGTCCCTTAAGTTCTGGAAGGCACCAACACAGCCTGGATCAGAGGATGTGGTATCAGTCGTTCCGCAATGTTGCTAAGCCATCGCTGGAATGGCCTCTATAGCTTCGCAACATTCTTGATAGATTCATGAAATAAATCTACTCCTAGTTTGGCTTCTGTTTGGTTTCCGCATTCCTCCGGCTTCCTCATACATCTACAGTGACATTCCCACCAAAACTGCTCCAGAGAGTCATAGTCGCATTGTGCCATTGCGTCCACTCGTACTCCTATAATACAATCACCGCTCAACCAAGATGGGCGCCAAAGGACTCGTTGCTAAAGGGCCCCCGCAGTTGCCCAGATGGATCCTGTATACGAAGGGGGCCATCATTCTCCTTTCTGTTCTAATTCTGGCCCTGGCAGCCTATGCCCTTTCGGTTCATGGAGGCTACTCTTACTACTACTCGTCCGGCGCGCCTGGCTTCTTAATCTTTCTGGTAGGTATCCCCACATCCCAATGACCTCGACGACAGTATTTTGACAAACTCGATAGGCAATCTATTCCTGGATCGTATACGGAGGGACGACGGTCGTTGAGATTTGGTATACCCAGTGGTATTATCGGGTCGTCGTCTTGGTCGCCTACGTCCTCGCTGTTATATTCTGGCTGTCAGCTTGGGCTTGGGCGGCGTCTTGGGGCTCCTTCATACTCGCCTATGCGAACTACTACGGGCCGTACCAGAGGTACGGCTCGGTGGTAGCGGCTTGTGCTGGCCTCGGTGCGATTGTTTGGGTTATCGCCATTGTTAACCTTGTCTTCTTCATCAGGGCATGCTTACGGGACTCTGGCTCCGGACAGAGTGGAAATGTCGAGCTTGGGGAGACGCGAAAAGCACAGCAAACCGGAAACGACACGGTTGTTCATCAACAAGAGGTACCTATGGACCACACAGTAGCTGCTGATCAGTCAGGTCAGGGCAACCAACGCCCCCAAGCACCGTGAAGTTCATGTATGTAGTTACGCCCCTGGCGGCGGCCACCGCACCCGACGAGAAAGCCCAACAGCAGAGCGGCAAACTTTCTCTTTGGATGGAGATCAGCACTGCTTCACAAACTTCATGTAGAAATGTTGAGGGTAGCTTTGGAGCGTCAGCATTGTATTGCTTACGCGCAGACCAACTGGGTGGTCATACATGAATCACTCATGATTCAACTGGATCTCGCCTATTCCGACTAGGCCAGAGGAGGATCAATCTCATCTTTGGATAGCGCTGCCCCGCCCTGTCATGCCTCCCTGCCGTTTGCTCGCTTGAAGTCGTATTTGATTACTCTTTGAGGTAGGGGTGGTTAGTTACAGCGTAGGTGGGAAAGGGGTCACGACCTCAACCGAGGGCAAGTCCTCAATAGCCATCATGTCAATGTGTCTGTCTATTGTACGTAAATTATATCCACATATTGCTGTTACCTTTACCTACCTGTTGCACTGTGAGCATCCATCGTCGTCGCTTCCTTGCTTATGTCGTGAAGCAAACTGGGCAAACCTTTATGGTGATAATAACGATCTTTCATCTGCTAGACAATGACAGCGGAGAGCGATACATACGTATGTACGTACCTTCCGCCTCACTCTTTAGAGAATGTGTGGTGTCGTCCTTTGATGGCAAAACAGGTTTGCTTTTCCCCATGCGGAGTGCCGAGCCTGCAAGAATTAGTCTGCAAGAACAACTGCTGCACGCGTTGCGTGTGCCTATGGTCTGCAAGATATTAATGAGTCCTATATTTTGATCCCGTGCTAATGTAGGATATACATTGGGCTGGTAGGCTGCCACCGCTTGCAGAGGCAGTATAAGGTGGTGTGCGGGTGTGCCTAGGACCTCAAGCATGACAGGGCCTGGATGCCAGATGTGTCATGAACAACTATGTACAGATTGCTCACGCCTTATATATGAAACGTTTGTAAGCCGACTTCCGCCTCATTGTCACGCTGCAGTATGGAAATCATCGTAGGAGAGACGTAGGTGTACCTTGGCTGCCGGCGGAGGTAGTATAGGGGGGGCGGTACCCAAGGGGCATCACCTACAGGAGAATTTCCTCCAAAGAGACAAACACCGGGCTGTTACGAGTATCTTTCCGCCTCACTCGCTTTCATTGTGACTTTCTGGCCAATATGACGGTGCCAAATAACGGGTCTCGTAGTCATAGAATGTACGGATGAATCATGCTCGAAAGGTCTGTGCTTAGCTCCCACCAACTATAAAGGGCCCCGACTCTCCCGTTTCGACAGACGTTTTCCTTCACTTGTTCCCCATCAGCTTCTCGTTTGGATACATTCCGGGATCTTTGGATATCCTCAGTATATATGCGAGTCGTCTCCGCCATCACGACAACCCTCGGAGCTCGTCTTTCTTCTCTTGGCCGACTACCCCTTGCACCACATCATTGGCAATGCCACCTCGATACCTTCAACTGCTTGGCTACTTGTCTTCGGTAAAGTATCCCTCAACCCGCATGTGCCTTCTTACACTATGCTAACATCACTGTCAGGTATGACGCAGAGACAACAACATCGCAGGAGCTCTCCACCACGATCTCAGCAGTACTCAGCTGGGCCACTCGTCGAGAGCTTTGGTTATGCAGCCACCTGTCACTAGTCTCGCTCCTATCTACAGACCACACATAAAATACGGTTCTACACGCCTACATGCCCATGTAGAAGGACAATGGTATCCCAGTCAATCGGCTTGCCCAGTCGTGCCGCAAGGCTGTTCACTCGTTACCTTTCCTATTTGTGGGTGTTCTCGAGCCCTGATTACCCATTGATAGATGTTGATACCTCGTCCTTCACAGGTCATTCGGTTTCATAGCGTCGCTTCTCTTCTGTCCGCATTTATGCCTTTGGGATAGCATCAAGTGAGTACGCAACTGCGCTACAGCTATTGCCACAGTCCACTTACACCCTTTTCCTCAGTAGAGCATTTAGAATGGCGTTTCGGTTCTTCATCTATGTTGGCATTTACGTCCTTGGATACTGTCGAGTAAGTATACCATTGCCCCAAAGCCATGGCACCCCACTAACTCCTGATATTCGTCACTAGACATCTATCGCTATTTCGAGTCTCTACTATTTCGCCATCTATATCAGCATCTTGGGCACTTAGAAAGCATCGAGTGAGTACGCCAACTCCGCAAGAGCCATGGGCCCAGCTAACTTCAGTATTCCTTCAGTAGAAAAAAATAGATCTCTGTTTGGACGTTCTTCTTCGTTGCCATACATTGTCGATTCTATAGCGTCTAGTAAGTGCTCTGTTGCCTTAGCATCGTGGCCAAACTAACTCCCACTGGGTCATTCATTTGCTTTGGGCGGGCCCCTGATCTCTGCCGCCATCCATGTCAATTGGATAGCATCACTACTTCGTTCACTTCGATTGGGTCCGGCCTGTTCTCTGTCGTCGCCATCTATGTCGATTGGATAGCGGCACTGGTTCGTTCTATTGGATTGCGCGGGTCCCTGCTCTCTGTTACACTCTAGATCAATTGGATAGTATCAAGTAAGTGCCCCGTCACCACAGGGTCGCGGCCACTACTAACTATTACAGGTTCATCCACTTCGATTTAGCGGGTCTCTGATCTCTGCTTGCCATCTATGTCCACTGGATAGTGTCACCAGTTCTTTGACGGGCTCCTGGACTCTGTAGCCATCTACAACGCCGTCTATTTCACCATCTATGTCGCCGTATATGCCCGATTGGATAACGTCAAGTAAGTGACACTTTCGCCATACCACCATGGTCACTGCTAACTCTTACTGGGTCGTTCTTTTCTACTTAGGAGCCGGTTCTCCCTTGCTATCTATGTCAATTGGGTAGCATCAAGTAAGCACTCTATTGTCAAACAGCCGAGGTCGCTGCTCACTCTAACTAGGTCTTTTGTTTCTACTTCGGGCCTTGTTCATCAGCCGTCACAGTCATCGGGCAGCACCAAGTAAGCACACTTTTGCCTTGAAATCATGTCCGTTGCTAACTCCTGTACCCTTCCTCTATAGGTCACTCGTTCCTATCCCGGTGCCTTCGCCCATGATCTCGCACGCTATGGTATCATACAGAGTAAGTCACCCGCTGCCATGAACTCCACCACCATCCAGCCATGAACCATGCTAACTCCCGACTCCACGCTCCAGGTCGCTCGTTACCGTTCCCTATGTTGTGTTCCTATGTTCTCTCGAACCTCGGTTGGATACAACGTCCCTGGTGGACAGTCAGTCGAGCGTACGATAGTTATGAAGGGTATGGGAGGGTGGGCAAAAAAAAAAAAAAAAAAAAAAAAATTTAAAAAGGGCAGGGTGGGCGGGCCAATCGACAAAAAAAATTTGAAAATGAAAATCCATATGGGTTGGGTGGGCGGTACAGCAAAATGAAAAACCAAGAAAAAAATCCTAAAACACACATACCACCAAAAAAACTTAGAAAAGAAAAAAGGGCGACATCGGCGACGCCACCAGACGCCTGCACCGCTGCCAACCGTGGCCCTCCGCGTCTTCGCCGGACACCGTGAAGCCTCACCGCTTCATCTCCCCGCTCGACAACCTCCAGGACCCCAGAGTCGCTGGTTGACGTCGAACTCCGCTCTCTCTCCATCACCCATATCCGCCACTGGTACTCTCCCCACGCCAGCATCGTCGCTGCCGGCACCGCCGCCGCTCACGAAGAGCTCATCGCCGTCCTGACGGTCCTGCTGAGTCCTCCGCTGGACGGCGCGCTCGACTATCTGAAGCAGGGGACTCAGAGTCTCTCTGAGCGCGTGGTTCTGGCTCTGGACGCGCTCGAGTTCCTGGCGCGTGGTCTGCAGCTGGGCCGTCAGCTCTTCATTGGTGGCAGTGAGCCCCTGGACAAGTGCGATGCGGCGGTCGCGTGTTCGCTGCGCGGAGATCCTGTTACGCTCGCGACGCTCGGCCAAGCGTCTCTCGGACCATGCGTCGTTGTACTCCCTGCGCCGCTGCTGCTCGCCCTCCGACATGTCCGCCGTGATGACCATCGGCTGCGACCCCTCTCTGTCTCTGCGGCGTCGGCCTGCCGGACGATCGGCGGGATCTCTGCGTCCGCGGCGTCGGCCAGCCGCTCGAGGGGCGGGGCTGTTGTCGTCTTCAGCGGCGGTAGCTGTCGGATGTGGCGTGGATGTGGGAGCACCAATGGCAGGGGTGATGGGCTGGTGGAGAGCCTGAATAAGAGCGGGTGCGGGGCGGAGGTGGGGGAGGAGGAAGTCGGTAGGAGACGGGGTGCGGCCAAGTCCGGCCGAGGTGAGCGGGTTCGGGCGGCCGGCGGTACCAGTGGTGTAGTCGAGAGTCTGAAAGCCAAAGGATAGACTCTCTGGCTGCTGGTAGTTGCTCTGCTGCCGCCGAACCTGCTGCTCACCTTGGCTGTCGCGAGCTTGGCCTCCGGTGAAGGGTGGTGGAGGGAAAGGTCGGGCTCTGGGCTGGAGGCCGGGTATACCCGAGGGGACATCGTTCGCTCGGTGCTGCCTGATGTTACGGGCACAAGTAGCGATGCCGATGTCCCTGTCGCTGGCAATTGGGGTGTCCCGGGCCTCCAGCATGCCCTGCAACTGGGTGGGTCGCGCCGCGTTCGCCATGCTGCTGGCATCAGTGGTAGCAGCATGGCGAGCAGCGTAGCAGACCGAGCAGTTGCAGGGCATGCCCAGCTGCTGGTAGCTGGAGCAGGTGGGGGTCGCCTTTCCTTCCGGTGCCATGTTGGTGTGGTGTTGGGTGGGTGGTGTTGTTGATGTCGCTAAAAATTATTTTTCTGTTTGTATGTCGCTGTGTTCGCTGTGCTCGTGATGTCTCTGTGTCTGTGCTTGCTGTTGCTGTGATGTCTTTCGAAAAGGAGAGGTGTTGGGCTGCCTCGCTGGTCCTCTTTATAGTTTTTTGGGCATAGGGGAACGCCTTGAGGGATTACAAAGTAAGCACCCGGATTCAGTTCATTCCTGATCATCTACTGACCATGTGTCCATGGCAAACGCAAACATCCTACTCATGTGGCAGTTAGGAGAAATGACCGATGGGGTTTCGGCACCGTGTTCTGGTAAGAGCCCGGTTTCTGGTTCGCTGGTTTAGGGCTAATGATGTGTCATGAGGAACGACTTCCGACGAGCCGCCCAGTAGAACCTCCCAGTAGCCTGGGTTAGTCTACCAGCTCGACCTCGGAAACAAAGACTGTTATTGTTAATGCCATGAATCACACTGTTTGCCAAAAGCAACGTTGCAGGTTATCCAGTCCATGAGACTGACTATAGGACCCAGCCCAATGTTCGAACATGTTATTCCCCAAGGCTAACAGTATGATAGGGACAGCGGAGTCTCGTCAGAGCGGCAAGTTGCGGGTCGTCCAATGTTTCCTACATTCCAATCACGCTGAGGACCATAGCGTGTTTGCCAGGCCCTCTCTCGCCCTAGGCCGAACAGCCGGTTTTGACCAGTCTCGCTACCTCCCAGGATAATCTGCTCCCTATTGCTTCGTTGAGGCGAAGGTGCTGTCCGCAACATGGTGCACAACTTCATACAACTTGCGAGCGGAGCTCGTCTCATCACCAAAAGAACCTCCGCGAACCTGATTTTGAGACTTGAAAAGCACTACGTCGACGGGAAAATCGCCATCACCCTCCCCAATCGTGCGCTGGCGCCGCTCTCGCCGTCCTCGCCATCCTAATTGCCGATGGTCCAGCCCCAGCGCCACTTCTTCTTCTTGCTACTGCTGCCCTTCCGGAGGCCCTTGGGCCGCGGTGAGAGAACGAGTGGCACCTCGGTGACGTCCAGCTCGTCATACGCAGACGCGTCTCCTCGAATGGCCTCAAGGTCTGTCCCCCGTCGCGGGTCCCGCCGCAGGGGTAGGTCACTGCGAGGTCCAGCGCCATCTCGGAGTCTTCAGCGGTTGGCGACGGAGTGTACGGCGATGCTTCCTCCATGGACACGTCGATGTACGACCTCGTGCACTACTCCGTGGTGATGGTCTGCGTCAGGTGCGAGGTAGGGGTAACCAGCGCTGGTGCTTTCTTGGTTGGTTGTTCGCTAACGCTGGTCTTCGCCCGCCATAATGATTACGCATGGACGAGGAGTAACGAGCGACTCTTGCCTTTGTTGAAGCCACCTGGGAAAGAATTACCCCGCGCCGCTGCCCCGAAAATAAAGCTGCCCCCCCCCTTCCCAAGACTTCGCCGCTGACGGAGCCATGAGACTTCGGCCATGAGCGACTCACGACGCAGCAGGCATCAAATGAGAGAGCTCCGGAGCTCAGTATTCTCAACAATGCATGCTTAAAAAGCAGTACTCCCGCGTCGGAATTCAAGAGTCCCGGATGGTCAAACCCCTTTATGAAACACCTTTCCAAACGTCTCCATTATTCAGCACTCGATTAATAAGTGATAGAATGGATTAATAAGTGAATAATGTGCTTAATCATAAGGTTATTCGTGAAAATATATAGCTCAACATTCCCAGGCTATTGCAGAAAGTCCATAGCTTCGATATAGCTGAATATACACATTTACAACACACCTTGAGTTTTCCCCTATTCTTTATCAAGCTTTCTCCCATACACTTTTGCCGGCAAAAGTCCTCTCACGTACTCCAGTGTAGCCTCCACTTCTGTGGCTAAATTCCTATATCCCGTCTTCTACCCTTTATCTTATTTCCCTTTTCAACACCCCTATCAACGCCCCAGCCCATCAACGCGCCGGCGTTTTCCCATAGGTATAGTCGAAATTGCTATGTTTTCAAAACATCATTAAAATTAGAATAAAATGGTCAAGTCAAGCAGTTGTAATGTGTTTAAGGCTTACTAAACGCATTTTTAGAAAATATATTAGGATCAGATAATCGCTAGATGATTACGTAACCGTCATTGGCCAAGGAGTCCTGCTGGGGGATCGGACTTACGCCCATCCCAGGGATCCCTGTTGTTTCTTTCTATGTCTATAACCAGTTGTTTCCGCGCACCTTTTTAATAGTAATCCTCGAACGGCTAGTGCTCTGAGGCCACCATTCCATACTGCCCACCGACGCCAGCCCACACGAGGCGCTTCCCCGCAAGGTCATCGGATTCGATGGGCGTGGGAACCTCGACGTCTTTCCTGGTGCCCCGGCCAGTCTGATAGTTCTCCGAGAACCCCCAGGAGTACCCCCTCCCGTCGGGCGAGATGGCGATGCTCGTGTCGCTGCTGGACGCAACGAATGAAGCCATGACGTCTGTGCCGTGTGAGTTAGTACCACTGCCCCCGTACTTGGAGGGGCGGGGGGGCCTGCTTGCTTACCTGGAACGACGGTGGGTATCTTCAGGATGCGTGGTTTGCCAGTCTGGTCAAAGACCGCGTTCTCCTCATTGAACGCGTCTTCCCTCAGCCCGACTTGATGCCCATCGACTCGGCCGAACGTGAACAACTCGCCCTCGGAACTGCACGCTAGCGAATGGTGCGCTCCACCGTCTATGTGGGTGATGGTTTTCTGCTGGAACGCGTTGACTACGGCAGGGGCGGGCACGACGGCATTGTCCTTTCCTGCCTGGTCTGAATGGCCGGTCTGCGAATAGTTGTTTAGACCCCAGGACCAGACCTTACCGCGGTTGTCGATGTAGAATCCGGTATAGGCCCCGGCGGCGATCTTCACAGCATGCCGGCCCTTCGTGAAGCGTCCGCATACCATGGGGTGTAGCGTTGCCTTGGGCCCGCCATGTCTTGAAACGGGTTTCCGGGCAAGCTGGTACTGGCCACCACTACCCCATGTGAAAACTCTTCCATCGCGGTCGAGTGCCAGCATGTGATCAGACCCAGCAGCCAGAGTGGTGATGTTTTCGAGTCCTGCAACCTTAACCGGCCTTGCTTGGACCTCGACCTCTGGACTGAATCCAAGAATGCCGTCAGAACCCTGACGAGTATGTCAGTAAATGAAGCCAAGGATAGATAATTTCAAAGAACCCATACCCTAAATGTGCCCCATCCATACACGTATCCATCGTCAGTCAAAGCGAAGGATGCCGAATTAGTAGCAGCAACTTGAACAAAGTTCGGTTTCTTGTCTAATGAACTGAAGTCAACTTCAGCAGGAGTGCTCTCCTGGGGGTCCAGGCCCGCATCATTGTCGTCGTCGTCGTCGTCATCATCATCACCTTCCCAGTTCGTCTCGCGGCCAAGGGCCTTGTCGTCGTTGACACCCCAGGTCAAGACCCTGTTGTCATGCGTGAGCGCGATGTTATGCATACCACCGCAGGCGATCTGCACGACGCCAACCTTATCGGCGGACAGGAGATGGTTGAGGCGCGGCTTCTTGACGTTCGTCGGCCGCTTGTCCTCGTGCTTCTTGCTACCCAGACCGAGCTCGCCGAACTCTCCGGCGCCGAAGACATAGATGTCCAGCTTCTGCGACGGCCTGGTGTTGAGAACCGGCGCCGGGGCGCTCGTCCTCGCCGCGTCGTCTGCGCGACGTGGTCGGCCGCGACCCCGAGGCGCAGGCGCAGGCACGTCCCCATTGACGAATTTTGACTTCTTAGCTGCGCGGGCCTTCTGGGCAGCCTCCAGGTCCTCGCCGCGTGAGCGCTTCGGAGTAGGCATGATGAAATAGAGTATGAATATGGTGTGAAAATTATGTCGCTACTAGAATAATGGCGGTTAAAACGGGTGGCTTTAACGGTAGGTACCTAACCCAAGGGGAGAGGGCGAAGTATTACTAAATTCCGGGTTGACGCGACGCGCCGAGTGCCAAGTCCTAAAAATCGCACGCGATGCGATGTGCCCCACTTAAATTAGGGTCCGTGGCATCGGCGTCGGAACCCGTCCGACTTTCCTATTCAGGCTCCGAAACGTTGCAATAGGCCCGGAGACCCAATACGAGTCTACCATAGACCGCCTTCCTTCTGTTGCCGGGTAGGGGATTAAGGATTGATCCATATGTGCACACTTCGCATTATACTTTGAACAATCTACTATTTGTCTACTATAGTAACGCCATGACGCCCTTGCGCCTGGGACGTAGCGGTCTATGTCGATGGCATCGGCACCTGATGGTAATGTACTCTGATATCCAGTTTCGAGCGGCGACTCCGTCTTGGTATATCTGTGGCACCTGCATGTACATGGACGGAAGCTACTCGAGCGGCTGTCGATGTGTATGGTTTGATGCCGCTCTGATTGCGCCTCTTACGAGTGTTCGGACTTTAATTCGACAACCTCGTCATTTAACAAAGCTCGTATCTCATTCTGCCCTGGGCGACGTTGAACAGTCACCGAAGAGGAGACCTGACCAATACCAGAACAGCTAAACGCACCGGTCTAAAAAAGATACACGCACTGGTCATTAACCGCATTTGGATATAGCTCCATTCAAACTATCGCCAACTTTGTGAGACCATAACCAACAACTTACGACGGAATATACGACGTATACTCAACGGATAGCCATCCGGCGTCCCGTTAAACCCTCGCGAACTTAGCCAGAACGGGGATTATATGCGCCTGCGCTGGTATAACAGTCATTATGATAATAACGTAATATTTTAACGAGGAGATGAGCTAAGTAGGCTGATTTGGGCCTTTGGCGACTTAAGGGCAAGGGTCCGCAAATTCCCAACTGCAGCTAATAACTGATGCGTTTAGCTTCTCTGCATCACCAACACGCCCCTATGAACTGTGCAGTTGAGACGGCCAATGTGAGTTTCTGTCATGGAGCGTTACGCACTGCCTATCGGTCATCCACATGCCTTGAATCCCCGAAGCAGGTCACAAGCCTACGGAGAAGGCGGGAAAGACGGCTCGGTCAGATCCGTTCTGTGGGGAAGAAGAGACACCGGGAAGCAAGCAGCCCAGCATATCGAGCCGCCCGGCCACCGCTCCCCGATTGTGCATAGGTATACACATCCTAGACCAGCTCTTACAGACGCCTGTATGTTTGCCTTGGATGTAGCAAGAAGACGCTCCAAGCCCCTTAATTATTGGCAAGGCCGCGGATTGTTAGACCCGCGTCTTCGGTTGTCCCGCTCACGTCTCTCTGCCTTCCCTTCCAACAATGCAAGGTAAGGCAACGGGTCGACAAGTACAAAAAACAACGGCATCTGCTCCCACGAGCCGGATGCTTAAACCCCTACTACTTACCCAAGGTCCGCAAAGGGCCTATTTGTGGGATGGCATTAATGCTGAAACGAGATATCAGAAGTGTCCGTCCAGGTTGACGACGGTCACAGAGCCAATGCTTTACCAGATTACCAAATGCGAAGACCGGTATGCATGCTTATGTTGAGCGACCCTGATCTCTATGTAACAGCTCGACCTAACGAGTGGTGGGGTAAGAAGTGGACTCTCACGTGGCGGATACTACGACTACTCAACACAGAACGTATTGAACTTATCGGATATATACTTCTTTCTAACTGCTAAAGCTATTTTTTATCTATAAGGGGGTAACATGAAAACAGACGGAGCATTCCCAAGCCCAGAACGCCTATGCAGGAGCATGACCATGGCTCAACCAAATTCAACAACAATGTACATGAATCTCGTTACCGTCATGTCTCTAGTAAACTTGAGACTTCTATCCCGGCCCCCAAACATGCATCTATCATCGCTCATGTCTAATGTATCGGCGTCTATTGACCATTGACCTGGATTTCTTCATGGAAACCATTCGTACCATTGACCGTTGGGGTATCGTCCTGGTACTTCTCCCAGTTCTGCAGAATATTGGCGATCTTAGGCGAACCAGTGAGCTTATATACGTCTTGGAAGTACTCCTTGGTAAGCTCGAATGGCCGTGCAGTGACGTTAGGAATGTACTTCCCGATCAGTAGAGCGGGGTCGACCGTGGTCTTGTTAATCTTCTTGAGAATGAAAGATCGGAAGGGCTTGACGCCCGAGCGCAAGAAGGAGGAGTGGAAAGGCACATCGATGCCCTTGAGAGGGACGGTAGCGAATCCTCTCTGGAGATCAATAGGTTGAGGCTTGGCCTCGGCCTGCTGCTTGCAGCCCCTGATGATCTCGACGAGGTGCTCCTTCACCTTCTCTGGACTGAGATCCTTCTTTAGTTGCACGATGTCAACCTTTTGGACCTTCAGGAAGTTCATAACACTTGTGAGGGTGTCAAGAGCACGCAGGTCACCTGCGCAGACGTACTGCATGTTGGCAATGTTCAGATTGACAATTTCCAACAACCAGCCTGTCTCCTCAGAAATATTTGCGGTGACAAAGCGAAGAGCTTCCTCATCGAACGTCTTCGAGATACGACTTGGGTTGACGGCACACATGGAATAGTTGGATCGGCCTTGCTCGTCTCGCTCGACAGCGACCTGCATAGTCAGACCGCGGTAGAACACGACCGACACCAAGGACTCGATGGGCATGACGTTGGCCATGGCGGTCAGGGCGGAATACTCGCCAAGGGAGTGACCAGCGAAGGTAGCCTCCTTCGAGACGAGCCCCTTAGCTTTCATGTCCTCGAAGCTGGCCTTCTCCATGAGTGTGAGGGCAGGCTGGGTAAATTGCGTCGCCGATAGGAGACCCGTGGGAGACTTGTAGGTGTACGACCTGGTCTTCTCAGTGATGTCCTTGAAGATACGCTCTGACTTCAGGGTTCCGTCGGCGGCGACGGTCTCGAAGGTCATAGTGATGTAGTTCTCCCGGATGGCCTTGCCGCGGGCTCCGCCGAAATGAACAGTGAGTTCCTTGGGGTTATTCCGGACGATATCTAGGATAGAGAAGCCTGCAAGCAGTTAGCTTTGTGGTCATGCCAGTGATCAGTTAGGGGGAGGAGAACATACCATAGTTGTCCAAGAGATATTTGTCGGCTCTATCCCAAACCTCTCGGGCAACTGGGCTGCTGGCGTATAGATCCATGCCCATGCCCTGTTCTTGGGAACCCTGACCGGTAAAGACATATGCAGTCACCGGCTGGTCGATTTCGGCCTCACCTAGGAGAACCTTCTCTTCGGTCTCCTTGTTGCTAGCCTCGACCTTAACGATCTTGCGGCCGCCCACCATGCCGACATGCTGGAGTCGGACCTGGATGTCATCATTGGGAAGTACCATACCAACCAACGACGCCTGGAAGCTGCGGACACGGGCGACGTTATTTTCGGCGGCCCAAGTTTCCACTAATTTGCGCACAGCAGCACTTGAGTACATGCCATGGGTAATAGTGCCCGGAAGGTTGGCATAGCTAGCGAAGACCCGCGAGACGTGGATAGGGTTGTAGTCACCGGAGACCTTGGCATAGTTCTCGTTCGAGGCAGGGGCCTTAAGCTGCAGGGGCGTCTTGCCATTAAGAGGAATGGCATTCTCGAAGTTGACGGGCTGCTCAATCGAAGTGCCGAAGCGCTCGAGGTAGTCAAGGACGGGGTTTCCGTGAGAGACGCCGGCCTCGTAGTCGACAGTCGCGACCTGAATGATCTCCTTCGTGGGAAGCTCAAGTTCGACATGGCCGCGCGTGGTGACGCTGCTGAAGACGGTCTTATTCTTATACTTAACGAAGCTTTGCAAGTGGAATGTTAAAGTCTGGCCGAGGAGCTCGCTGTCATCCTTGTCAAGCTGGATCCAATCCTTGGACTTCAATATAGCAACATCCTTGGTTGTGGCAAGGTGGACTTGCACGGGGGCTTCCACCTTGCGTTGGAAGGTGTTCTCAAAATCGGTGTAGGTACCCCGATACAAGAATTGCGAGGTGACCTCCATAACGGCCTTACCGTCTCTATGGATGGTACCGCAGACCTCGACCATCTTACCGGACTCTTGATTAATGACAGCATTGATACGGGCTGTTGTCTTGACGTGATCACCCTTCTTGAGAGGCTCAGCGCCGGGCAGCATTCGGAAACCATTAGACAGATGGACAAGCTTAAGCAGGTCGCCATCGATCTGGCGGGGGAAGATCGGCTTCGTGATGGCTTTCCATCCGACAACAATCGCGAAGTCCATAGGTGCGTACATCACCTTGCCAGGTCGGTCGACGAAAGCCTCGCCGGTATTTCCAACGGCGTGGACGAAGTCATTGATGTCCTCGCTAGTGATTGTGGTCTCTCCACCGTCAAACCTGCTCGTGACAGGTGTGTCAAGGTCGAATTCGTCGTCACCAAACCATGCACGCCAGTAGAACTCCTTGATACGGTCATTGCGGCCCTCCATAACCTCATGGATCGGGGCGTAGCCAGCCTCGGGGTTGTAGGTGAACCAGAGAGGCAGGGAGACAGGCTTACCAAGGGCAGTAGTCTCCTTGATTAAGTTGACAACGATGATGCCGTTGCTATCCAATTTGACCTCAACAACATCCTCGTATTTGTTATGTCTCGGCTGTTCTCGGACAATGATGGAAGTCTTGCTTGGGTCATTAGGATAATGGATCTCGACGAAAAGTCCTCGAACAGGGGCGAACACCCTCTTCATAGGGTTAGTCTGATATTTCTGCCCTTGGACGATGGCGTCGGAAGTGAACAGTGCGTGCCTCCAAGAACGATTTGGGCCTGCGAGGAGAGAAAGCCAGGAGTCGACAGAGGGCAATGCCACATTTGGCGACGACGAGAGACGATAGGTGTTCTTCTGGTTGTCATACGACACAGTGAGGCCTTCAATATCCAGGGGAATTTCCGGGTCGACGAGCTTGCCTCCGAAATATTCGATGACCGGGATGGCCTCGGCATTACCGCCGTACACATCCTGCGTAAGGCTGGCGATGTGAGAATTGTGGATGCTATCAAGGATGTCCTTGATAGGCTCATCCATGACAGTCGAAAATTTGACAGCCATTGGACCCTGGAGAATGCAGGTCCGCTCGACGTCCTGATCCATCACCGCATCAAGGTCCTCGGATTGCCATAGGGAATCCTTCTTGAAAAAGAACTCAAAATTCTCGTCAAGGGCTGGAACAAATGTGACGGGCTTCTGGCCACGGCGCTGGCAGAGAAGGATAAAATGCTGGACATCTTGGGCGTTAATGATCTGGGTCTCGGCTTCAGGGTAGTGAGAGAGAACCCTCTCTACAGTGGTGAAAGGCTCGTGGAGATCGGAATAGCTCTGCAGAAGAGATGGCTGGTTGGCACCAACGGCGAACCGCTCCTCGACACGGTGGATAAAGTCACCGGTGAGCCTCATGTACGACGGGTCAATCCAGCGGGACTGGTGCTTGACGTAGAGGAGCTCAACCAGTCGCCGGACGACCTCTCCGTAGGTCATGTCCTCAAGGTCAACGGTCTCGCCAGCCTTGTTACGACCGAACCACACCTTCTGGAAGTCTTCGTTCAGCTTCTTAATGACGTACTCCCGGTTCTTCTTGAGCTCGGCAACACGCTTCTCCTTGGGCAGAGAGAAGATCTTCTGGTCCATCTCTGCCCAGAATTTGACACCACGGGTGGCAAGCTTGTGAATCGGCTCGCCCATCTCGGATCTGACCGTAATTACACCACCAGCTGGACCCTTGTAGGTCTTCTCCCATTGGTCATCGCTGACTCCGGGAGCATCAACTATGGCCTGCTTCGCGGCTCTGCTGGTATGGCATTCTTTGGCGACCATCATCCGACTGCCAAACATACAGCCGTCAAATGGCATCGGCGGGTAGCCGTACTTCTTTGACCATTCTCCGGTCAGATAGGGGTAGGTGTCCTCAGCACCGCCGAAACCACTTCCGGCAACCAAGATGATGTTGCTTGACCGTCGGATACGACCATACATCTGCAGTATAGGCTGGTGGAAGTCTTCGTAAGAGTGGTGGCCACCACCACGACCGCCAGTCCACTGTAGAATGACGGGGAACGTCGGGTTGGCCTTTGCGATGTTGATAACGGACTGGATGGCCTCCATGGAACCAGGCTTGAAGGAGATATGCTTGAGACCGAGCGTCTCGATATATTCCTGTGCAACTTCAATCGAAGGAACGCCTGCGCCGATTGTAAGGCCCTCGATAGGGACGCCTTCAGATCTCAGGCGGCCCAACAGAGGAATCTGCCAACCCATTGCTCGCGGGTTGACGTAGATAAGGTTGACAGTGATACCTCGACCGGCGGGGATAGCTTTCTCAATCTTCGTCAACGCCTCAGTCATGGTCTTGGCGTTGTAGTAACCACCACCGGCCAACTCGATTTGATACCCGGCATTCATCGTCGCGGCAACGAAATCCCAGGGGACAGTCGATGGCGTCATTCCTGCCACCATGACAGGGGGGAGGCCGAGGAGTCTGCTCATCTTCGTGTCTACGTACGTCTTGCCGCCCTTGGTCTTGATCAAGCGGGGGCCATATTCCTTGACCCAGTTATCTGCGTAGATGACGGCATGTTCCTCATCACGGTCGAAGAGCTCAGCCTTGTAACCGACATCCTGGACGCTGCCATCGATGGTTCCAGCCAGAATGACGCGCACGCCAGTACCCTCTTTGTTACGGTTGGTTAAGATACCGAGACCGGAAATGCCACCAGGGCCGAAGTCCAGCACGTGGGTCGCATCGGGGAAGACGGTGGCGGTCTCCCAGTTGACTGGATCTCTTGTAATCATCCGAGTCAACGACGGTACAATGTCACCATCGACCTCATCTCTAAGATCAGCTCCAGTGTAGGTATTGTAGACGGCGATGCCGAGCCGCTTGACGTCGATCTTGACATCCTTGAGATCCTCATCCACCAGCTTTGTCGCATCAGCCAGATACTTGCTGTGGAAAGGTGCCGTGATAGGGAGGAAGCGGTTCACAAATCGAACTTTGCGCTCAGTATGCGGGACCCGGGTCTGATCGAGGCCGGTAGGAGCCTTGACCTTCCTCAGTTGCAGATTCAAACCATACAAGGACATCGGCGGACCAGTCACGACCATGTTCCGCGGGCTGTTCACCAGGGAGATGGCGATATGGCGGTCCTCGGGAAGGTACTGGTTCGTAGCATCAATGTGCTTCTGCACCTCGCTCTGGGGCAAATCTCGAATACTCAACATGGGCGTCGGCTCACCCTCGCCGTTGTCGTTCGAATCTTGCAGCACATTCGGCGTCATGGAGGTTCGGGGGAAGACTTGTTGGCTTCGGGCGCCAATCCAGAAGAGAATGGTAAGAGCATCCTTGGCTAGGTCCTCGTACGACTCCCACGAATCGGCGGCGGCAACGGCGGCAGCAACCACAATTCCCTGGGAGTGACCGGTAGCGCCTCGGGTTCGCTCCCGCAGAATGCCGGGGTGAATTCCGAGTCCCTTGGCAAGAACTTGATAGTGTGCCAACTGCACCAGGCCGATCAGGGGCAGACTGACTGGTGCGGAAATCAAGTAGTCAGCATCGGGAGTCGAGTCCGGAGTTTGTAACCAATCTAAGACATCAAGGCCCTTGGCGTAAAGCTTTTGGATTCTGGAGTCGAGCGAGAGAGTTTTGAGGAGATCGGCTGCTGAGGTTATCAGGTCGCCTACAAATGAAGGATATGTCTCGTAGACTTCGCGGAGCTCGTCGAAATACTCGACAATGTTGCCTTGGCCACCGAATATGCTGTAGATGACAGCATCTCCGTCCTCAGCGGCTCTCGTAAGGGCAGATTCATGTGGCTTGATTACGCGATTCGTGACCGAACGAGCCGCGAAGTAGCACCGGACGACTGCAATCTGCTTCTCCAATATACCGGGCAAGTTCTTGGCAAGGGCGTGCACGTCGTTGCCGCGAAGAAACACGCGCTCGAACTCATTAAGGACGAGCTTCAAGACCTCTTCGTACGAGCCATGCTCATCGTCCTCGCCCTCTTCGATTTCCCGCGCAACAAAACCCATGTATCTCGCCACCAACTCGGCTACGGATGAAGGCTCATCATCTTGGGCCAGCTCATCTGTGGGCGTCGGGAGAGTCGCCGTGAACCGGTCTCGGAGTTGTGAAGCATGATAGTGCCGGCTGGTCGGTACAAGGAAGGCCGTCTCCAAGGAGCCGTGTGAGAGAGTAAGAGGTCGGAGAGACGCCGAAGTTCTAGGTGTCGAGACACCGGTCTGAGGACCGGTGCCGGTTCCCGCGCCGTACATCTTGATTAACGAGTATAAAGGATTAGGTGAAAAATCCAATAGGACGAAGAATTAGACGTCTCCTTAGTTCAGTTAGCACTCCCCCACGGCGATATGTACTCCAAGCGCCAGTCTAATTTTCTTACAGTCAATTTTTACTCCGTAGACTCAGTAAAGAGCAGGAGGTTCTGCGGCTAAGTGCTTCCACAAGGATCCCACCCGCGTAACGACGCCAAGCGTAGCGAAGGGAAGGGAAACTGAAGCAATTGCGGATATGGTGGTGGTGATGTGGGGTTAGAGAGGAGCGCTTCTTTCTCCTGGCTTGCTTGAACTAGAACTTAATAAGGCGCCAACCTCAAGCGAAGAGGACTGCACGCACAAGTGCAAGGAGACGAGGAGGATGTAAGTAGGTATAGTAAGAAGTTACATTCACCTCCTAAGTGCGGCGAGGGAATGCTTGCTACAGGTAAGCAAGTTCAATGGAGGGATGATTTGGGATATTGAAAGGGGGAAAAGTGTTTTAAGAGGGGGGGGGGGGAAGACGGTCTAGAAGGGGTTTGGGATTTACA
>QJNY01000066.1:163737-220215 GCA_004155945.1 Monosporascus sp. mg162
CCCCCCCCCCCCCCCCCCCCCCCCCCCCCCCCCCCCCCCCCCCCCCCCCCCCCCCCCCCCCCCCCCCCCCCCCCCGAAGCTCTAGAAGAGGATTGGGATTTACAAGCTCCAAATAGGGTGGATTACACGTTACTGAAGTCTTGTCTTGTTGTCAGGTACTTTGGGACAGTTGACAGCAAATCCACCGGCACCATCCAACGCCAATTGATAGTGTTCAATGGTGGATTAGGGAATATGCTCGGTACCCAGTATAAGCTTTTGAAAATCGTATGGGACAAGCGGTAATCCGTATCTATTTCAAAATCCCTTTCCCTTCTTCCGTTTAAGATTTCCCCTAGTCGGGTCAACCCACCGCCCTATACAACTCAACGACACGACTGTAAAAGTCTTACAGGGTCTTTCGTTGTGCATTTGGACCCCTCTCGCCAAAAAAATCTCAAGCATCTTTGTTGGGGCAATTTGGGGGAATGGTGTGCCACGGGCCCCACACCTGCAGCTACCGGCCTAAGATCCACGGCAGGGATGTAGCGATTTGGAAGCCTTCAGCAACGGGCTGCAGCGCACGGCTTAGTATCAATACCTACCGGATGAGTTGCAGGTGTGCGCCTACGGTACCGACGGATCTCGACGCCCAGCCCGGCGGCTATCTTGCTTACACCTCCATCCTTTACACAAATACATCTTTATCCAAAGTTATATCTTCAACTTAGTAACCGTATCCACATAGGCCGCGGTCAGTATTACTAAGATGCATGAAAGTGTCCTGAATTCAGAAGCTTTCGGTTGTCTTTCTCTCATCACACGTTCTGTTATCGTCTGCTTCAGGGCCGTACCTTTCTCTACCTTCAATGGTAAAGCAGGTAGCTTCGCATGGCACCGTAATCGTGCTGAGCGTAGGATAATTCGACGGAAGTTCTTCAACTACTACGTCGATAATGGTATTGGACTAGCGTCATGTTCCCCAGTCTTCACCTATGGTTTATCTGACGTTCTCATCGATTGTCTAGAAGCCCTACCTACGTATGCCTGGCTATGTGGATACTAATTGTAGCCGTTGCTGATGATATCAGCCTTCTCCTTATCCGTGTTTACGTGTGGATTCGGAGATATTACGGATGTCAGGGTAGCCGCTCGTCTTCACTAAATGCTGACTGCCAGGAGGGTTCGCCCTTGCTTATCCTCGATGGACACGCTACGTCCCGCGCGGAGCCCATGTGTGATCTTTAGCCTATTGGGTCCTGCCACTCTCTAGTAGGCAGGCCGAGATGGTGTAACGGCAGCATTAGGTCATTAAATAGGCAGGTAAGGCTGAGCTGAGCCAGGTCCGCTGATAGCCTCATTGGTCAGTCGAGCTGGACGGCAGTAGGTGCTAATATCCATCTTCTTCTCGACTACGAGTCCGTGAACCCTGGAGCAGTAATATCAAACAAGTCATAGGAATTAATGCAGTATTGCCGTAGAAGGAGGGACACAACATCACCGGAATAGAACATATCCCACTACTAAATCTGAGCTGGCCGCTATGAGTTGAGTAACAAACAACAACATACTCCAGCCTTATCTATCTTCGATCCGATGCCAGCGCCAGAGCAACCCAATCTGACGGCTGGCTGATTTTCTTGCTTCACCCAAGCTCGGGAGTGGTCCCTTCACGAACTTTGACTAGACACATGTGATAACTAGCTCGCAGATGCTGTTTTTAGAAATACACGCACTGGCGCTGACGTTTCGAAACTTGCAGTAGATATTAGCTCTGAAGCACTAGCCTGCAAACCACGCGAACCTGGAGATAAGAGAAGGCTGAGTATACGGCATACGGATAAGGTATGTATTGATGCTCGGAAGTACCTGTACACGGACGGTTGGTTGGCCATCTTCTTCCCCCCGTCCGGATGAGTGGCACTACGACGCGGCAAGCAGCCCCGCCAGGAACGTCTCCGTGCAACCGGGGGGGCACCACTGTGAGACGGGACTGGCCCCGGTCGGCCATGTTATCAGATCGGGCAGTGTCTAGACTAAGCACAAGACGGCAATTCAACTCGCATCAGGTCATTCCTGCAATCCAACAATGAAGAGTCTGTAACATCGGAAGTATAGAGGCCAAGGGCTCCAAGGGGAATCCCGAACCCGAATTGCACGGACCACCAAAAGCTTGGGGATTCGACAGTGAAGAGTTTTCGCGAATCTTTCTTTTGTTCTTGGGACTGGTCGCGATCTGCTGTGGGGAAGGGTCCTGCCCATGCACTGGAGAAATCGCTTCGATCTATGCAATATTTGGTTAGTTGCTAAATGCAGTTGGGGGTGCTTGGGCAAAATGGGCCGCAAAATCGAATAAGTGCGTGGCACCATGTACTGCCGTTTCTGGAGATATCTTAGAAGGCAGTCTTTCATGACATGAAACCGCATTGCGCTGTTCTAACGGTTTGATTCTCGTATGCTCTTGCGCGCATAGGTGACCGGCAGATTTAACATGGTAACTTGTTCAACTGATTTGTCAAGGTACTTACCGAAGGGAAGCGCAAGACAACCTTCTAGACTTGGGAGCTAGACTTTAGCGGATCCCCTTGTAAGCTTAGTAGCCGTTCTAAAATTCTGGGGCCAATTCAACATTTGGGAAAGTTACATGGCCTTGTATGGTAGGAACAGGCACATCT
Organism: Monosporascus sp. mg162; assembly: GCA_004155945.1. Taxonomy (NCBI): domain Eukaryota; kingdom Fungi; phylum Ascomycota; class Sordariomycetes; order Xylariales; genus Monosporascus; species Monosporascus sp. mg162. The sequence continues at coordinate 166,392 of QJNY01000066.1, forward strand.
GCCAAACCCTCCTCTTAGTGCAAAATGGTACAGTTCGCGGAGAAGAGAATCAACTCGACTCGTGAGAGCTGCAGTAAGCCACCACACTGTATTGTACAATACATGCAATACTTGCAGAAGACCCGTTGTGAAACCCATCTGCCAACCAAAAAGGTGCTGAGGTGGGTGGACACACCAAGCAGAGTCAAGGTCACCACCGCCAACCAAAATTCTTTTTTTAAGGATTAGACGTACGGAATACTTACAATACAGTACTCCTTACCTACATAGTACTAGACTACGGTCTTCCGACAAACATATTGTCACGTCCTTCTCGCCGTTCCACCCCTTCGCCGTATCTAACTCGACTCTATCCCTTCCTGTTCTTTTCTACTTGTTGTCCCCCCTTCCAACCTCGAAACAACGAAGCTGTTCCTTGTTTGCTTGACTTCTTTTCGGGAAGCCAGCACCTAGTCGAGCTTGGTCCGGGCTTCAACATTGTAGATACTATACCCGTATGTCTCCGTGCCCCCCTCCTTCATCTCCCCTCATGCACAAAGCTTCCTTAAACCGACCTACAGCAAGACAATTACACGGTGGCCATTGACCTTGAAGCTTACCGCCTGACAGTTCGGTGGTCGTCCTCTCAAAGGCGAGCGGCAACCGGAATATTTTAAGAGATACCCTATTTGGAGCAGTCTCTGCCCATCTGCTCCCTAATCCGCCCACACGTCTTCCGACCTACACCCGAATATACACAATCTCCTCGAGACCACCGCCAACATGCGTCCCGAGGTCGAGCAAGAGCTTGCACATACCCTGCTGGTTGAGCTGCTCGCATACCAGTTCGCCTCCCCCGTAAGATGGATCGAAACCCAGGATGTCCTTCTTGCCGAACAGCAAGCGGAGCGTATCGTCGAGATTGGTCCCGCCGACACGTTGGGTGTGATGGCCAAGCGAACAATCGCATCAAAATATGAAGCCTTCGATGCTGCCAAGTCTCTACAACGGCAAATCCTCTGCTCTGCTAAAGATGGAAAGGAAATCTACTATGAAGGCGACCCGATTGAGGAGGAATCAGAACCTGCAGCCGCTGCTCAACCTGACTCGTCCAGTGCTGCGCCAGCCCCTGCCCCGGCAGCAGCTGCTGCTCCTGCGGCTGCTCCGGCCCCCAGTGCAGGGCCAGCTGCAGCAGTGCCAGATGCGCCAATACCGGCGATGGATGTTGTGAGAGCGTTGATTGCACAAAAGTTGAAGAAGCCGTTCCTTGAGATTCCCCTGAGCAAGGCGATCAAGGACCTTGTAGGCGGTATGTGCAATAAGTGTCGAAGCAAACTGTTACGTGTTGGCTGACACTATATTATAGGCAAATCTACCCTTCAAAACGAAATCCTCGGTGATCTAGGGAAGGAATTCGGATCGACGCCCGAGAAACCGGAAGATACTCCGCTCGATGAACTAGGTGGACTGATGCAGGCGACATTCAACGGCCAGCTTGGAAAGACGACGCAGGGGCTGATTGCTCGTGTTATCTCCTCCAAGATGCCGGGTGGCTTCAATATCACCACAGCACGAAAGTACTTAGAGACCCGGTGGGGCCTGGGCCCCGGGAGGCAAGACGGTGTCCTTGTTTTCGCTATCACTATGGAGCCAGCGTCTCGTCTGGGTTCCGAGGCCGATGCTAAGGCATTCTTCGACGACGTCACGCAGAAATATGCTTCCCACGCCGGCGTCAGTCTATCATCGGCGGCGGCTGCTGGCCCCGCTGGTGGCAGTGGCGGCGCCATGATGATGGACCCCGAAGCTCTCGACGCGCTTACCAAAGACCAGAAGGTTCTGTATAAGAACCAACTTGAGTTACTCGCGCGGTATCTGAAGATCGACCTACGAGCTGGCGAAAAGGCTGCTCAAGCTACACAGCAGTCTCAGGCCGTCCTGCAGGCGCAAATAGACCTCTGGACTGCCGAGCATGGCGACTTCTACGCATCCGGAATTGAACCATCCTTCAGTCCGCTCAAGGCTCGATCTTACGACTCGTCGTGGAACTGGGCCCGTCAAGATGTCCTCTCCATGTATTACGACGTGCTGTTCGGGAAACTCAAGGTCGTTGACCGTGAAATCGTCAGCCAGTGTATTCGCATTATGAGCAAATCGAACCCGAAATTGCTCGAGTTCATGCAGTATCATATCGACAACTGTCCCACCGAGCGGGGAGAGACCTACAAGCTTGCCAAGGAACTTGGCGAGCAGTTGATCGAGAACTGCAGGGACGTTTTGAGCGTGCCGCCGGTCTATAAGGACGTCAATATCCCTACCGCGCCTCACACCACTGTTGATGCTCGTGGTAACCTCGCCTATGAGGAAGTTCCGCGAGCAAACTGCCGCAAACTCGAGCACTACGTTCAGCAGATGGCGGAAGGTGGTAAGATCTCTGAGTACGGTGGCCGGACTAAGGTGCAGAATGACCTTGGCCGCCTCGTGAAGCTCATCAAAGAGCAGCACAAGATGTCCAAGACCGCAAAACTCGAGTTCAAGGCCCTGTACGGGAATGTGCTCCGTTCCCTTGCAATGAACGAGAGTCAGATCCTCAATAAGGACTCTGGCAAGGCTAATGGCCTCCTCAAGAAGCCCAGCAGTCTGAAGGGCAGTAGCCAGGTCAGCAAGGGCAAGATGGAGACGATTCCCTTCCTGCACCTTAAGCGTTCCACCCTCCATGGCTGGGAATACAGCAAGAAGCTCACAGGGGTATATTTGGATGTCTTGGAAACCGCTGCCAGAAACGGTATCTCCTACGAAGGCAAATATGCCCTCATGACTGGCGCTGGAGCTGGGTCGATCGGTGCCGAAGTGCTCTCCGGCCTCATCAGCGGAGGTGCTAAGGTTATTGTGACAACGAGCCGCTTCTCACCAGAGGTCACTCAATACTACCAAGCTATGTATGCCAAGTTCGGCGCCCGCGGATCTCAGCTTGTCGTCGTTCCGTTTAATGGTGGCAGCAAGCAAGACGTCGAGGCCCTTGTTAACTACATCTACGACACGAAGAACGGCCTCGGGTGGGATCTTGACTACATCGTTCCTTTCGCTGCCATCCCTGAGCAGGGCCGACAGATCGATGGCATTGATTCCAGATCCGAGTTGGCGCACCGTATCATGCTCACCAACGTTTTACGTCTTCTTGGAGCAGTTAAGTCCCAGAAGGATGAGCATGGCTACCTTACTCGGCCGGCGCAGGTCATCCTACCTCTCTCGCCAAACCACGGTACTTTCGGAAACGATGGTCTTTACTCCGAGTCTAAGCTTGGTTTGGAAACCCTCTTCAACCGTTGGCACTCCGAAGACTGGGCGAACTACCTTTCCATCACTGGTGCTGTCATTGGCTGGACACGCGGCACTGGTCTCATGTCTGGCAACAACATCGTTGCTGAAGGTGTCGAAGCTTTTGGTGTCCGCACCTTCTCACAGCAGGAGATGGCCTTCAATCTGCTCGGCCTCATGTCTCCGGACATCGCTGACATCTGCCAGAATGAGCCTGTCTTCGCCGACCTAAACGGTGGTCTTCAGTTCATTCCCAATCTGAATGAAACCATGACCAGGCTGCGCAAGGACATCATGGAGACGAGTGAAATTCGCCGTGCTGTGACGAAGGAGACTGCTATCGAAAACAAGGTTGTGAACGGAGAGGACTCCGAGGCCTTGTACAAGAAGAAGGTCATTGCACCCCGTGCCAACATCAAGTTCGACTTCCCGAACCTTCCGGACTGGAAGACTGAAATCGAGCCTCTAAACAAGAACCTAGAGGGCATGGTTGATCTTGAAAGGGTTGTTGTCGTCACCGGTTTCGCGGAAGTCGGGCCCTGGGGCAATTCCAGAACCCGTTGGGAGATGGAGGCTTATGGCCACTTTTCTCTTGAGGGCTGTGTTGAGATGGCCTGGATCATGGGTCTCATTAAGAATCACAACGGCCCAATCAAGGGTCAGCCATACTCTGGATGGGTTGATGCGAAGACCGGCGAACCGGTTGATGACAAGGATATTAAGCAGAAGTATGAGTCTCATATCCTCGAGCACTCTGGTATCCGCCTGGTGGAGCCCGAGCTTTTCTTCGGTTACAACCCCGAAAAGAAGCAACTTCTGCAGGAAGTCGCCATTGATGAAGACCTTGAGCCCTTTGAGGCCTCCAAGGACCTCGCCGAAGCATACAAGAGAGAGCATGGCGACAAGTGCGAAATTTTCGAAATCCCTGAATCAGGCGAGTATATTGTACGCATGAAGAAGGGTGCGACTCTCTGGATCCCCAAGGCCATCAGATTTGACCGTCTGGTTGCCGGTCAAATCCCTACTGGATGGGATGCTAAGCGATACGGTATCGAGGACGACATCATCTCCCAGGTCGATCGCTCCACTCTCTTCGTTCTGGTCTCCGTTGCCGAAGCTCTGGTGTCTGCTGGTATCACCGATCCTTACGAATTCTACAAGTACGTCCACGTGTCCGAAGTCGGTAACATGATCGGTGCCGGTATGGGCGGCAGTAATGCCCTTCACGGTATGTACGTCGAGCGCAAACTCGATCGCCCTGTTCAGAACGATGTCCTACAAGAGACTTTCATCAACACCGCTGCTGCCTGGGTCAACATGTTGCTGTTGTCTTCCTCTGGGCCCATCAAGACCCCAGTCGGTGCCTGCGCTACTGCGGTCGAATCGGTTGACATCGGCTACGATACCATCATGGAGGGAAAGGCCCGTATCTGCATTGTCGGCGGTTACGATGAATTCAGTGAGGAAGGTTCCAACGAATTCGCCATGATGAACGCTACGAGCAATGCTATCGACGAGTTTGCCCACGGCCGAACGCCCAAGGAGATGTCTCGACCAACTACTACGACGCGTAATGGCTTTATGGAGTCCCAGGGCGCTGGTTGCCAGATCATCATGACGGCTAAGCTTGCTATCGAGATGGGACTTCCCATCTACGGTATCGTTGCCCTCACCACAACTGCAAGTGACAAGATCGGGCGTTCTGTCCCGGCTCCCGGTCAAGGTGTGTTGACTACTGCTCGTGAGGAGAACAGCTCGAAGTTCCCATCTCCTCTGCTGGACCTGAAGTACCGCCGCCGACAGATTGATATCCGTAAAAGGCAGATTCGAAGCTGGAAGGAATCCGAGCTCGAGTATCTGTACGAAGAAGTTGCGGCGATGAAGGCCCAGTCGCCCGAGTTTGATGAGAAGGCATACACTCAGGAACGTGCACTACACATCGAGAAGGAGGCCGCAAGACAGGAGACGGAGGCTGTCCGCAGCTTGGGCAACAATTTCTGGAAGCAGGACAGCAGCATCGCCCCTCTGCGGGGGGCCCTTGCTACTTGGGGTCTAACGATTGACGACCTCGATGTCGCATCTTTCCACGGTACCTCGACGAAGGCGAACGACAAGAACGAGTCGTCCGTCATCAACAAGCAGTTGACTCACCTTGGCCGCAAGAAGGGTAACGCTGTCTTGGGTGTCTTCCAGAAATACCTCACTGGTCATCCCAAGGGTGCCGCGGGTGCTTGGATGATGAACGGTTGCTTGCAAGTTCTCAACACCGGTCTCGTCCCTGGTAACCGAAACGCGGACAATGTCGACCCTGTCATGGAGGAATTTGACCTGATCGTTTATCCCAGCCGAAGCATCCAGACTGACGGCGTCAAGGCCTTCTCAGTCACGTCCTTCGGTTTCGGTCAGAAGGGTGCTCAGGCCATTGGTGTCCACCCTAAGTACCTGTTCGCTGTCCTCGACCAGTCGACATACGCCCAATACACTGCCAAGGTGACCGCCCGCCAGAAGAAGGCATACCGTTTCTTGCACAACGGGATGATCAACAACTCGATCTTCAAGGCCAAGAACGACTCTCCGTACACCGATGACCAGCTTCGCAGCGTGCTGCTAAACCCTGACGCCCGGACCTCTGATGATAAGAAGACGAAGGCCATCACCTACGCAGCCAACTTTGCCAAGCAGGCAACCGAGCCACATGCCGCCAAGACAAAAAAGACAAAGCAAGTGGTTGAGTCTCTTGCCCAAAGCCTTCAAACAGGCAAGAACAACAAGGTTGGTGTTGACGTCGAGGACATCTCGGCCATCAACATCGAGAACGCCACATTTATTGAGCGCAACTTCACTGCTCAGGAGATCGACTACTGCCGTAACGCCGCGAGCCCCCAGAGCTCATTTGCTGGTCGCTGGAGTGCAAAGGAGGCTGTGTTCAAGAGCCTGGGCGTCCAAAGCCAAGGTGCTGGCGCAGCGTTAAAAGACATTGAGATTTTATCTAACGACGTCGGTGCTCCGATTGTTTCCGTACGTCCCCCAGCTCCCCTATGCTCCGAATCAGTCACTGACCTGAAATAGCTTCACGGTGATGCCGAGAGGGCTGCTAAGAAGGCCGGCGTCAAGGAGATCAGCATCTCGATTTCACACTCCGACGACCAGGCGATTGCTATTGCTGTCGCTACCTTCTAACGCTCTCACGTTGTAATGTCTCTTGTACATAATGGGTCCGGGAAATGATGTCATTTACAGTGGAGTTGTCTGCATTGGTTCCAAAATTTTTAAGTCGAGTTCCATGGATTAGACTACGGGAAATGATCTGCATTGGCTGTAGAGTTACAGAAGCGCCTCGGTTGCGATGGGGAATAAAGACACAATGGCGGATTGTTCATCTAGAGTTATAGCGTCGTCAATAAACTGTCAACGTAGAAGTATTTCAATGTTCCCATAAGCCGCTTGCTGCTACCCACGGAGCCGCATGACCTCACTCATACATGGTTCTAAAATGCCTTAACGCATGTATGGACCAAAATACTAACCCGGTGGACTATGCATAATAGTTGAGCCATATCCGACCACCTAGGTATAAACCATCGCTGCCGCCTCTGTATATTCCTGTCAGGTGCTAATATCGGGATACGGTGGAACCTTCTGGACAGGGGTCTTACGGCTATATATAGGGGGCTTCTCTTCGCGATATTTAGGAAGGACAGGCGTTAATGGTCACCTCTATTGCTACCTAACGGCTAGTTTCCTGCCTTTCACTCCGTGCTTCACCATTTCCCCTGACAATTCCGTACGAAATTTCTTTTACCACAATCTAAAAATTTATAAGCTTTTGCTATCCGTTCTTAAGCAATCGAACAATATTACCTCCTAAACTTTTTTATCCGTTTCCTATATTTCGGCAGCTGGATAAAGGTAGCTCGACTATTTTGGTTAGACCTTATCCGCCAGGCTAGATAAATGCACAGTTTAGACCCCCTAGGGGCAAATCGATCTAGACTTCCATTATCAAAAGCCTGGAAGTAGCCGCTTATGTTTGCTTCCAGGTACGCCCTGTGATATGGTTTTCCTGGTAAGACTCAGCCACGTATAACGAAGTAGGGAGCAGTTGCTTTGCGCTTCGGTGCGAGTCGTCAGGTGTCTTCTATCAAAAGCCGGCTCAACGGATCCCTTTGCTGTCCTATATGCGCGACTTCGCCCCTAGATGTGCTTCGTGTGCCGTAGAGAGTTTATGTGAAATATACGCGGGTAGTCGCCTGTCGTCTGAGTCGCTTGGGAGTATTACAGAGGTCAAGGACCAGTCGATATGCGCTCAAGCGTTACTCATAATTAACTCACGCTGCCCAAGCATCCCTCCTCCCTCCGCGCGTCCACCTGCCCCTGATTTGGACCTCGGCTTGGCGGGTTATTCATACGCAGAGCTTCCCCATAGTGGGAACTCACCACGAACGAACGAAATGTTCGGATTCCCGCCTCAGGGAATCTCGCTAAGCTTCTAGAGTGCCGCGTTACTAGTCATAGCTAGATCAGTAACAAATTAGCTAACTACTTTAAGTGGACCAGTCGTACTGAGTCCGGGGCCCAAGGGGTTGGTAAAAGAGAAGGGGGTGTGTGAGGAAGAATCTTCAAAAAGAATCAGACGCCAATTTAAAGGTCCCAATGGACCCTGTAGGGGCTAAATCTCTCTTGCTGTTTCGTCTCATTCGGGAATGCGCTGTACGTGACCCTATTCCAATATTTGACTGCCGGCGCGGACCCCTCCTTCGGCGGGATTAGGTCTTGGCTCCTACAAAATGGGCTAGTTTACGGGGTCGAAAGGACTACAGTGGAATCATGCTCCCTGCCTCCGGGCCCGGCGTGAGCATACGGATAATGGCGGTGGCGGCGATGGTTTTAACGTTAGTATGGCCTGCTCCGCGATTCTTGAAAATAAAGTGCTTGATTCGAACAAGAATCTAAGCACCGACCTCCCCCCACCCGCGCAACCATTACGACCGTCGCCGCGGCCTCAAGATCCTTTAAAAACAGGCCTTATAACCCACCAGATGGAATGTCAGGTCCAATTTGGAAGTCTGGCCGTCGTCGTCCGCTTGCTTACACTGCAGAAAATGGTTGGCACGGGTAACTCGGCCCCTTGGCTGTGAGAAATACTTGCAGAGTATTCAGGATCTCAGAATGCCAGAAGGTCCGCAAAGCCAGGCAGCTGCTGCCTACCTTATAATAAGGGGCGGTTAACAGCATTTACTATGATGCTAGCTATGATAGGGGAATATACGATCATAAATGGGGGGGCTATACCCAGTTGGTACGCTGGCTCTGGGCGTCCGGGGCATACAAGTTAGATCTAGCCTCAGCGTAGTAATCTGATCCCGGACCGGCAGTAATATAGGACTTCTTGTCTTCGTTATCACACTTCACGGAGTTTTTCAATGACCGTCTCTCACTCCCAATATGTCCCGTAGCGTCGGCATAGGAAGCAGAGAAGCGAATCAAACCGCGGGGGACCATCTTATCCCTTTGCTATATCGGCAGCTTGGCGAGAACCTATCAGATTCAGATTGTTGTTTCAATTACGTGGGACCTGGTGGTTGGAAAGAAGGATGAGATAGTTTATGCTGAATGTCGTCGCCGCAAGTTAAGGATGCCAAACAGACGTTTGGCCGGTGCAAACCCGAGCACTGTCGGGGCCGTTGTTCCTATAGGCTAGGTCCGGGACTTTTGTCAAACTGTCAAATAACCTACCTAGTTTGCAAGTTTCGCCGTCTGACATTATGCGCGTAAAAACCATGCGCAAGGGCGCTGGATGATATACGATACGAAGAACGCATACCGCGGTAGCTAGACACGTCCTATGCCGCAGAATAGGGGTCACTTGCTTAGTCATCAAGTCTCAGGGAACTATAGGCACCCCGCAACAACGTTGTTCCGGGGCCCCCACATTATATTATATGTAGAGCTTCTGGCCACTACTCTCTAGAGCCGGGATCATCTAGGACAATTTACGCTTTCCACACTCTATGCAAACTTTTCTCGCGATCAACGTAACTGTGACATCCTATTACTGGATTCTTATGTTTTCAAGCTTTTCCTAAGCGAGAGGCATTCGGGGTCTGCTCTCGTTCGGAGCGGGCCGAGCCAGCCACCGCAACGCCACGCGCCTAGGCAACGGCAGCGTATCTCTTCCCGGCCCCGTAACACCTGGCAGACCCGTTTTACTCCGGACAGGATCATCGATCAGACCCGTCGTCGAAATATGTGAGACTGTATCGGGCTCTGCTACACCGGAAGCTTTACAGTGCATGCGAACTATAGTTGCATGAGAAGGGGTAATCCAGCTGCAAGATGAAGATTGAACAGGTAACCAGAACGGATGATCAACACGTATGTTGCGTTCGAAACTACCTCCGACTTCCCTCGGCAGTTACTGAGCTCTGTCGTTCGCTCTAAAATTGTTGGGCTTTACGGCAATGCAACCCAAGGCAGGCTCGCATGCAATTGGGGACTTGGTGGATGGTCGATAGAGTCGTACTGGGATACGAGCTGCACTGATTGGTCCAGTAACAGCAAAGAAGCCCCATCGCATCGAGAGGAGCGGAATTTCTCGGTTAGCGAGAAAATGTGCGAATATTAGACGGGATCATAAGTCGCCTCTCTTCGTGTTGCTGAGTGTAGCCCTTTTCTTGAAACGGGGTTAACTCGAGTAATTAATTCACCGTTAACACAGTAGTCTGGTGTCGTTCGAGAAGGGATCAAAGATTTCATGCATGATTGAGCCTTATTGAAGCAAAGTGGCATGCTTTTCGATCTTCCATTACCAGGATCCGCGATTAAAAGGGCTATAATATTATATGCATAGTCTATCAAGTTGCATATAAGATTTTATATGAGCATCCACTTAGGGTCAAGTATTTTAGGCTCAATTTTTACTATATTCACCACGTATTTATATTATTGTTCATGGCTTTATTCTTCCCCAGTCTCCGAAGCATCTTGCACAACTAATGAAACCCCGTTGTCCCACTTAATAAACCTCAGTAAGCCTCAACCTCAATAAGCCTCAATCCAATCTCACTCAGCTTGACACCCTGTTAAAGCCCCGACGCTATCTCCGAACCCGGCCGCAGTATACCATCATTTCATGCGTCATGACTTGCAGACATTGCCTCAGCTTATTCTCGAGCTGACTGAACACTAACGATGATAAGGAGCTGTCATTATGCTTATCAAGTGTATCTTGTGTTGGTGTCAGCGCGAGGGTAGTGTGATGCCCCTGATACCAGCGATTTGCCAACAGGTCGATGAAACGAGATACGCTGGGAAGCTCTCCCAATATCATTCCGACATGAGCTCGATCTTTTCCTTCCACCCTGCTTCCATCGTCGACGATTCCTCGTATTACTCTGGAGTAGCTCACGATGATTTCAAAGACGGTTGCAATGATGAGCCGTGTCAACCTAGCATCTTTGCTTAGGCATCCGCAGCCGATTATTCGAGTGATCTGCTCCATGTTTTCTCTGTTCACCGCCAGAGTCTCCTGGAGCAAACCCGTTCCCGCCTTGACGCCCCCTGGGCCAGCGAGCAATGGTTCTTGTAATAGCCCTCGACGCTGCTTTAGCTCCTGTAGAATAGCGGAGACTAGACGTAAACAGCTGTGTGAACTCGCGTCGCTAGGCTTTGAGAAATAGTCGAGACGCAGTGGCCATTCTGGTGGACCAGGTGCTCTGGCGGCTAGGGGATCAGATAGTCTGTGAGGCCTGTAATCTGGAACGGCCCTCATTGAATCCCCAGGGGAGGAATCTGTCAGTGACGCGGAGCTCATGAAATATCTCTCATCGTAGTCATCCCACACGCTAAAATTCTGAAAAATCGCGGATTCGGGCGATCGACTGTAGGAGAAAGAATTTAAGTCCCACGTAGGAGTAGGGTATGAGAAGCCTGGGAAAGTCTGAAGGGCCGCGAACGCGCTTTGGGATGATGCCAGATCGTCCATCCCTTGGTCCGTCTGTAGCCTCAAAGGCATAGCTTGATCCATGTAGGTTTGGCTTCTCGTGGACGTAAAGTCGTCGCACGCGAATGAATATTTGCCCAGTTGTGAATATTTTCCAAGAGCCCCGGGTGATGAGAACGGAGAAAATGAGCTTCTCTACAAAGCGAAAGGATATGCGACTTTCCGGAGCCCCGGCCCGTTTCTCTTGGGGGCCACATGGAACCTCCCCACAGGTTGTCGATTGATCGATCGGTAGGGTATTAAGTGTATCCCTATTGCATGTAGACTCACCAAGGCCCAATAGTTCCTCTTGAGTAATGAATGTAGGCAAGAGGGGTTCTGGCGTCCCTCTTCCTTCACCGGGGTTAGCGCTTATTCTATTTTCAGAATACTTGTATTTCTTATTCGAGGATTCCGCTCCTCCATCTCGCAAATATGCCGTACTCTCTTGTACGACAGGTTGATAGACATTATGCTGGCACAAATGATATACGCATTACGAGGTGTCGGCAATTGGTGTTTTCAGGTGTTCCCCGCTGGTAGGCTTTGTGGGCCCAGGCTGCAGGATGCTGCTTGGGACACCCTTTGTCCGGAGGACATCCTTTGCCACCCACTCGTGTATGTAAGGGCGATTGCCTACGGACTAGATTGATCCTTTCCTGGAATAACTTAAGAACACATAGAGCGTTACGCCAGATGTCACAGTTAAGCTGATCGCGAGGAAACGTTGCATAAAGTGTGAAAAGCGTATATTGTCCTGGATCATCCGGGGTCTAGAGAGCAGTGGCTGGAAAGCTCTATATAATATATGTGGGAGACCCGGAATAACGATGTTACGGCGCGCCTATAGTTCCCTGGGACTTGATGACTAAGCAAGTGGCCCCTATTCTGCGACACGAGACTTCTGCAATCGATCATTGTGACTGCTCACAGGAGGAAATAAAAGAATACATTGGCGGCTTACCTATGTGAACAGCTTCGCGTGTATAAATAGTTTGTCAAATTTGATATCCGTTCGTGTCTTACCTACGATTCATGATACCCGATATCAAATCGTCCAAGACCTCCTTGTATTGTTTACGTCGCAGCACATCCAGGATTACACGCACCTACCTCTTGCACATTCAATGATAGGTCTCAGCACGCCAACCAAGCTTGTAGCAATGGCTAACCGAGCTCTCGTGGCTGTCTGAAGCGACCCACAGAATAACACCATGGCGGTCGATCAATAATAGGACGTTTGAAATTCCTGCTCCTTAAGAATTGTATATAGAGAGGTGCTGCTGGGCAGGATTTGGTGAAGTAAGACTTATGATTTGATAATCTGTGCTCACGGGTCTGGGAATGAAGTAAAAGGCTCATTCTAATTTGATTAGTCAGCTCTTAACAGCAAACAGCAGTATGAGACGAGCTTCTGACCATCCTAAGCTGCGAATTGTAGGCTAGTTTCTGGATAATACTACAACAGTACTGCAAAGCGGCATAGATTCGTGGACTTTAGAGACGCCATTGCTGTGCCCATAATCCCCCAAGAAATCCTCACGCTCTAGTTGACCTCGTAGCGTGACAGGGTAAATGGATACCCGAGTAGTAAGAGTCTTAGTCGCCAGTCGGGGAACTATCCTGCTACGGTTTACGCGAGTTGTATGGATCGGGAAGTTTATATACAGAAGAGGGCCCAATAGAGCATCGATACCATTCGGCCTGCGGACCGAGGCGTCTTGGAAACATACGGAATGCAACTTCTGGTAAAGTCGTTTTCTAGCGCATCACAGAGATAGTCTACGAATGCAACTCCGCCGTTTTGTGGATATCCAGTTGCACTTGAGTTGCCACAGCTATCTCTCTGATGTCATCCTCTAAGTAGAGGTCTCATTGGTCCACTGCGACATTGGTATGGTATTATGAGACGGACCTCAAGCGAAAATTTAACTAACGCGTATAGCCGCTTTTAGTCTCCTCCCTTCCTGGCTCAGCCTTCTGCCCACCTTTTGGCTGAGTAGTCCTCCGAGCCCCCCCTCCTGGTCCTATGTATATACCCCTTAAGTTGTAAAAATCTTAACCAAAGGTTACCTCCAAGTCTCCCTCTATAACAGGCCCGGATTTCTGTCCCCGGATATAAATCTCAGGTTCGGTACTTAAGATATAAGTCTTGGAACCGAACCGTAGTAAAAGGTATCCGCAAACAATACGCCTTGTACTAAGGCTAAGCCACGCGCTCACAAAGGGTCAAACGACGTATCTAGCTCAGTTGACCCGCAGTAATAGGTTCAGAGAAAGACCCCCATCCCGTCAAGCCGTAACTAAAACGCACTTGTTCAAAATTAAACAATATCCAAGGACAAAAAAAGACCCATCGGTGAGACTTCCGCGCCGGTTACCTACATCTGAGGTAGGGAATCTGAACGCCCTTATATGTATGACGGAGATCATGTGCAATCCCAAATCCCGAGCTAGGATGCCTTGTGCCATCGCAGACTTGGAACTCGTATATTTGAGCATATCGCATCATGTGCTGGTATCTTCGGAAATACCATATTGCATACTGGTATAGCCCGGGACATTACATCATGCACCATCCTAAATTCCGGGCTGGGATATCTTGTACTATCCCAGAGTATGTACTGGTATATCTTGAACCAAGATTCGGGCTTAGTCCCAGACAACTTCGTACAAGCACCTGCTTTGAAGCAGGTGTCAGGTGCCAATAGCGGGAGACGGTGGAACCTTCTGGACAGGGGTCTTACGGCTATATATAGGGGGCTTCTCTCCCCGATACTTACGAAGGACAGGCGTTAATGGTCATCTCTATTGCTACATAACAGCTAGTTTTCTGCCTTCACTCCGTGCTTACCATTTCCCCTGGCAGCAGGACTACTAAGAATACACCTTTATTGGCTTAACGCCCCCAAACTTTACATGGTATTTGAGGCCGGTTTTGCCCGCCACATGGCAGGATTATGGCAGAACAGCCTTATCCGGGTTGTTGTGACAACGAGACTGGGGGCAGATTGGCCCTTTGTACCCTTGGCAAACCAAATAGACCCGGCAGACCGCTACAAAAGCAACTTGGTTACCGGTTTTTTGACCGGCAGAACGGATCCCCTGAGGCTACAAGGGGTCATCTCGGCGATCTGACAGCGAAATCGACCGATTCTGTAGACAGACGAAACCGGTGCCTAAAATGCTGTGCGCGCTCACAGCCTGACTCTTCGGTTGCGTGCACAGCCGTATGCATGCTGCTGGGATCCATGATTCAGGTCAGCTAAGATCAAGGCATGTTGCATACGACCAGTACAATTTTACTGTATTCTCCAACTGCATTCTTGGTTATTCTAGGTCACAAAATTCGATTGAAAATTGATACCAATACCCGATTGATCAAAGCTCAACTGTTACCGAATCTCAAACTGCTGTTGCTCAAAAGCCCCCGACTCCTTCAAGCCTGATATAGACTCGCCTGATATTCCGTTGACATAGCAAGACCCAACGACAAGATAATGATCCTCCGCTGGTCGAAGGACGAGTGCTTGTTGGCATCCAAAGAGAACACACACAAGATCTCCCTGTTGTACACCCTTTGGTCCTAGACCCATGTATCCCTTCGGTGTAGTAAAAAAGGCATCATGTGTAAGATGCAAATTTATATGTGATCCAAACTTTAGGTGCAATTCCATTCCATCCTCGGGTACATCAAACTTCCTCACCCATTTGAGGTGGTGAGGGTCGCTCTCTGGGCCGCAGAATCCCTCAAGAAAAGTCTGCTCCGACATGTGTGCGATACCCTGCAGCCCTGAAGCTTTTATACAGGCCTCTGTCAAATGATCAAGAGCACCGGTCATCTGTATGAATACATTTACATGCCATCCATACTTGGTAAGGATCTCTCCGATTTGCTCGTCTGTGGCGTCGAATCGTTGCGTTACCATTCGATGAAATTCTTCGAATTTAGGAGACGCACTCGGATCTTCATTTGTCAGTGGCATCATCGAAAGCATAAACCCAACCGCGAGCTGGAAGAACTCCTCCTCGTCGTCGCCGTGGCCGGCTCCTGGCTTCGCAAATATAAGTGTTCGAAAATATGCCTGAATCCTAGGAATTCCGGTCGGATACGTTGATTTCTGCCCATTTCGGCACGCCAACGCCCACCATTTCCTTCGGTAGAAGTCCTCAGCTTGTTCCAGTTCATATCCATTCACTCGGTCTATAATCAGACCCTTAGCTGTTAGAGTAAGACCGTCCTTAGAAAACACCGCTTCCGGCTTGCAGTCGACGGGCGTATCCCATGGTTGGAAGCGATCGCACACATTCCGGCTTCCTCGCGTAAAGTCCGGCACCCATGACGGTAATCCTGGGATCCTTTCCTGATTGGTGCGTACTGCCCCTATGCCGTTACTACCGTTGAGAACAAGGCAAGAGTGCTTCTTCAAGGTCTGTTGGATAAATTCCGCGTACACCTTGGCAACATCCTTTTTGTAATCCGGTTCAATACCAAGTTCTTGGTTCCGGTCAATACCCAGCAGGGCCTATAGCTTGTCCCTTGGGTTACTACAGTCACACGTCTCCGCCTCTTCGAGCAATTGACTAAATGTCGGAGCTGGTCGGCCAGGCCCGAATGAATTGCGGAAAACGATCATGCTGCAGTTAAGGACTGCATTGAGGGCGTGGTGCAAATCCCAGGTCTCCTCTTCATCAAGTTTCAGTTCCCTGTGCCTGTGCGTATTTTCCCTCAGGTAGAGACAGACTCTGATGAACTTGCTGACGTTCTCAGCTGGTGCGGACTCAGCACCGCAAACGAACAAAAGATCGCGAGCGAGGATCCCTTCCTGCTGCGTCCACATGCGGACCCAGTATGGTCTGTTGAATAGGTTCTTGATGGCTTCTCGACTCTGCTCGACTTCCGTCCAATTTCTGTCTGCGTCGATATCTCCAGTCTCTGAGTTTAGGAGCGCAAAGAGTTTTGAGGAGTCCGCATCGGCTTTTCCCAACCACGCAATGACCCTCTCTGCTCTGGAGTAAATATCTCCCA
Source organism: Monosporascus sp. mg162 (assembly GCA_004155945.1). Classification (NCBI taxonomy): domain Eukaryota; kingdom Fungi; phylum Ascomycota; class Sordariomycetes; order Xylariales; genus Monosporascus; species Monosporascus sp. mg162. The sequence goes on from QJNY01000066.1 coordinate 182,696, forward strand.
TCATCTTCACTTGGCTACCTCGCTCATCTTCGTCCTGCTGATTGATGCAGATGGCATCAATCCAAAAGGCAATCTGCTCCTCTTTGTACCTCTCGCGGAGGTGGCGCAAGGCACTCGCCAAATTGGTAGTAACAGGCAATGGAATGGAATTCACGAGGATAGACTCTGTCACGGTGGGATCTCCCCATACGTATGAGAGAGCTATGTAGGATAGTTCGTCGTGCATAGAGACGACTGAGAGTCGACAGCGGATATCGAGGGCATCAGCGTCAGATGCTTTCTCGATGGTGATGAGGCGTGTCTGAGCCTTGGATTCATCAAGCTTATCGTAGAGACTAGGGCTTAGTCGATTATCTTCCGTGATGGCCATTTTGACGGATGCTTCCAAGAGAAGTAGAGCGGACTTGATATCTGACAGATGATTTAGGCTGGGATTCTACCATGAGGGTTGTGATATCATCTTCATCCAGGTTATCCAGATGGCAGCTGCCTGAATTTCACGTCATGTTCGGCCATTACAAACCCTTGGGCACTAATTTGATAGAGGCTTTTGACGATTTGAATTGCGTTGCTGCGTGGTAACGCGGGGTAGGCTCAAAGTACCTTGATTGGCACGGGGGCTCTTGTGTGCGGAGACGTCGTCGTTCTTGGGGATTTGGCCAAATTGCTAACTGTGTCTGCAGCTGTAACGTCACGTCCCTGGCCTAATGTGACCCACGTTTCTTATTGAGCACTCGTACGACAATCATATTGGCAGGCAAGGGGCCGGAAATCGCTCTCTGTAACAGGACTGAGACGACTTCTCTTCTTCGTACCCGCGGTCCCGGGATTTTGGTGAAGTTTTCCTGTCGCATACCATACCAAAGCCATGCGGACAGGCCCTTGAACACTTCTCCCCATATCTTTCCAAAGAGCTCGTCTCACTTCAAACAGAATTATCTGTTTGTGAGTTCAAACGCCTCGCCGAGCACCTACACACGATCCGAATTATCTACAGCCGGGAGACGCCCGCCAAGCACTGCTTTCTCCTCATCTTGGCGGAATTCGTCCACGGCGCCGAGTACCCTTTCCTTCGAGAACCCGAGTTCAGGGTGCTCCTCAACGAGGTCCCCGCCTTCGTTGTCAAGATGTTTAGGAAGATGATCGACGCCGGCGGAGTTTGTCAGGGTCTACCCAAAAGCCTGCGTTACATGTGGCTATGAGATGGAGGATACCTGTAGTCAAAAGATCCTTCCAATGAACAAGTGGCTTTAGGAAGTGAAAAGGTGTAACGGTTAACGCCGTAAATACTTTAAGGCGTTAAAGGGGTATGTCGACTAGCAAGGGGTGCGCTAGCACCCCATATACGGAAAGACTCCTTCTGATCGGAACATATATGTTCCGTGGTTAAACTACTTCAAAGATCAGTACGCGTTGCGAGAACGCACGCAACTAGCCCAATAATACAACACAACTGATGTCCCCTGTGTCTGACAGGAGCTCCCGTCAAAATAGCAGACTCGGATTTTGCCAGCCCTGTCGGGGTTCGACTTAATTAATAGACCGGCCCTGCATGGGCATAAAGACCGACTCCCCTACCTCTTGGTCCCGGTGATGAATCCAGCTGCGTCATTTGACTCGTCTGCTCGGATATCTTGCTTATTACGAATCTTTCTCTCGTCTGTAGGGTGTTGCGCCACAAGCGTGAATGTCCCACCCCCGGCCCAACGATGACCGGAAGTCTTGTCGCCCGCAAACGGAACATCCAATGTAGAACCAAGGTGAAAACTGGTTGTGCAACCTGCAGGTCAGTCTCAAATACCATCACCGGTCTACACCCCAAGACTGAGAATTTAGACGGGAGGTCAGTTCTGCCGTGATTGTGCTCACCTCGCAATAGAATAAGGAAGGTCAAATGCGACGAGAACAAGCCATTTGCCAAAAATGTGTCGACACTGGTCGTACTTGCGACGGCTACGAGTCTCCCTTTAGATATTTTACCAGTCAACCCATCAGCAACGCTCATCCTGGCAGCATCAAGACAGGCGCTGGTTTACAACCCATCCGGCCCACCTTAACTGAGATCACCCCTCAGGCCATCGACCTCCTCAATCGTTACTTCTCAACCAAGACTATGCTCAACGTGAAGCTAGGCTGTGATGAGGAAGCCAGGCAAGTCCTCCAAGCCAGCTTGACTGATCCGCCGATACGACACGCAGTCTCGTCTCTCAGAGCTCTTCGGCAAAATCTCGAGACGTCCGGAGACGTTCCAGCGTCTGTCGCGCAGCAGACCCCGAGCTATGACTATGGCCTCCGGCAATACTGTACGGCTTTAGGGGGTCTCGCGTCTAACTTGTCGTCTCCGGGCTCCAACGGGCTGAAGTCGGCATTACTTTGCTGTCAGATCTTCATCAGCATTGAGCAAGTGCGGGGCAATTACCCTGCTATGGCCCAGCATATCATTCAGGGACTCAGGATCATGCACGAGTATCGGGCAAAGCCAAATTTTGATGCCGCGAATAAATTGGTGCCAGCACACCATGACCAGCTACCCTTCCTAGATGTTTTCATCATCAAGCTGTTCGCTGCACCATGTAAGTTCGCGGATCCTCCAGCAACAGCCGATATAAGCGGGACGACGGTGTCTGTGTGTTTGATCTCGCCGCATCAACAGCCTGTTGAATCTCGCGATCTTCGCACGATTGCACCCGACATGCGGACAGAGCTTACAAGGATCGCTGCATCGACGCTTGAATTTCTCGGCAAAGTTTCACGTATCGAATCGGCAGGAAACGCTCTTCGACTACTATCCGAGAAAGCATCTCTGCTGGACTCCCTAGAATCGTGGCTCATTGATCTTGAACTCGTTCAAACGGAGATCAGACTTCTTGGCCCTGAGCTTCTTTCAGTTACTTTCATGCGCTTCTTCCATCAGATACTGAAAATCGTTCTCTTGGGGGCACTAGACTCCTCACCAGATCTTTATGCTAAGCTGCGGACCGAGAACGACCGATTGCAGGGCGTAGCTAGCAATGTGGGTGAAAGAGTAAAGGCTTATAGAACGTGCAGTGGGACTAGGAGTGGTGGAGGGGAGTGATCTAAAGTACCCTGATATTTATGGCAAAGTGGCGCAATATTTCCGACCCACGCATCTGATTCCTGTCTTGTCACAGTCAATGGAATCCGCGGACTTCATATCAGCTAGCAAGACGTTTCTTACATGCGCGATTTGTCTTGGGCTGTACTCGGACACGGGCTAATCCAGAAACTTGGTCGCATTTGTAAATTACCGTTGATTGCCTCACCGATTCGGTCTTCTTACCGAGATCTGACTGCTCCAGTCACAATGCAAGGGGAACTCGTGATTCCATGTAGCGGAATCATTGCCGCATTCTTTCTGCCTGCACTACGGTTGTGGTTGAAAATATCCATCTACGTTTGCCATTCCCATTGCTCGTCAATTGCTAGTGATCGGAGCTGTGGCTTGCTGTTCGCTGTGAGGAAACTTCTTGTCCTCACCCATAAGTTTAGAGAGGACATCGTCGGACTACCTGGTCACTTTCTTCGCGGTCTCTTGCGCAGATATGAGGCCGAGAGAGCCGTGGACCATATTGACGGCACGACCGTCGATGATGTCGGAGGTGAAGGTGTCGATGTTGACCGTGTCCTCCGAACGCACCATTTCTCGAGCGCGCACAGTGTTGAGGATGCGCATCTCCTCGGGAGAGAGGTACGCCTCAAGCTCTTTGGGATCCCGCGCACTGCCGGAGATCTTCAGGTCTTCGACCCCTTTTCAGGACAGCGTCGCGCTTGGCGGTGTCTACGGGCACGACGGCGTTCAAGCAAAAGTCAACTGTCTTGGACGCTTCATCTTGGGTGAGCTTGCCGTGGACGTCAGCAGCCCTTGAATTACTGTAATTCGTCAGCAACGATTGGGGTTGAAGGGGGTCTGCTCAGCTCAACCGAGACACTCACTGGGTCGGAAGTGGGCAAACGCGCGCTCAAAGCCTGCTTCGTCCCAGTCGCTAAGTACAGGCTGGTCGTGCTCCCTGATTTGCTTCAGTGCGCTCAGGACAACAAGCAGGAAACGAGTGTAACCTTCAGCAACTTTTTTCGAGTGCCACTCGAGAGCCTCGTGTTCGCTGCATTGACCCTTGACGGAGGCGCAGATAGTTACGGCAGCCGAAAGCCCACTAGCCACAGCAAGGTGGACGCCTGGCGAGAAGAAAGGGTCGATGAAGCAGCCGGCATCGCCGACAATGCAAGCGTTGTAGCTTGCGTGGGATGAGGCGCTATACGACCAGTCGGATGCAGCTTTAATTTCAGAAACAAGCGTGGCATCCTTGAGCATTGGTCCGAGTATTCTAGACACAGCCTTCAGCATTTCCAAGTAGAATATCTTGCCGCCTGGAGAGCCCATCTCCTTCCTCTTGCGGGTAGCGATATCCTGGTTTATGACCACGCCGACGGTCGTGGTGCCGTCATGTAGAGGAATGAACCAGGCTCAGCCGCTGCCATCTGGAGTTGGAAATATCAGCAAGATTCTCGACCGACGAGACACGAATACAAACCTGAGAGAGCCTCGAAGTAAGGAACGCCCTCCTGTGGCTTCCCGACACCGTAACGTCCGGCGCCCTGCTAGTAGCCCTAGCCAGCAACATTCATCAGACCCTGGTTGAAATGGCGATTCTGGAGGTACTTTGTGCTCATGATGCCCATCCGACCGCTGGCGTCAACAGTGTAGTCGAATTTAATTACGCCTGAGATGCCGTCCTCCTTGCGCGTCCAGGTAGCTGACATGGGGCGGCCGGGGTCCTGAGTTTTGTCGTCGGCGGTACTTGGGCCTTCGTGGGGCGCAAATTCAATGGCGGAGACCTTGACGCCATCGAAAATTTGAGCGCCGCTCTTGCCCGCATGTGTGAAGATGAGGTCGTCGGCCTCGGAGCGGATGACGTTCCAAGAATAGGCGTTTGGGCCACCGGCGCCAACGAAGTCGGTATCTGTGCTGCATTAGAGAGCTCTAATACCGGTTCGTCGAGAATGCTTGTCGACTCACAAGCTGGGTCCTTGTTGTTCAATACGAAGGCTACACCAATCTGTGCAAGCAAGATTCTCAGTTTTGCCTAGCAAGTCCGGTCTGGCCCTTTGTGACGTACCTTCTTGGAGAAGCCATGAGCAACGAAAGTCGAGTCGAGGTCGACAAATCTGAAGAAGTGGCGCAAGGATGACAGCGTGCTCTCTCCTATATGGTATCTACGGATGATTTAGAACCAAATCCCTTGCCAACTGGAATGGCATTTGTCTGTCTGCGCTCACCTGGGGAACTTGTCGCCTTCGAGGACGACAGTGTCGATTCCCTCCCGGGCCAACACCGAGGCTGCGTACGAGCCGGCCGGGCCACCACCGATGACAAGGACTTGAGTATACTCTGGAATAGACATTGTGCTCTGTTTTGTGCGAGTGTATATTGTGTGCGGAAGAGGTCGATCGCGTCGAAGAAATATGGCACCTCAACTGACTAGCTGGAGCATAGCAGAACTGGCCAACCTTATAGAGTCTCGCATAATGACGCACTCCACCCGAAGTCATAGATCGTGTCTCCGCTTGCAACGGTATCCGAGAGCTGTAATAGTCAATACTGACGGAATTTCCAACGTCTTTACTCGTACCTCGGTGGATGTACGGCGGTCGTCGGGTGGATACGATGGTCCCCACTTTTCGAGTTGGTGTCCGTTAGATCCCGGCCTCACGAAACGATAAAGTTTGCGGTCGATTAGGCATTTCCGCTGACAGGTGAAAGACTATTGTTCTAATTTTTACTCGGAAGCACTTTTCAAACGAAAAAAACAGGGTTGATATCAGCCGTCATCGAAATGGACGAGATATCTCGCACTCAAAGCTGCACATCGTCAGACCACACCAAGATGGAGAACAGCAGTATGTCGCCGCCCCGAGAGGACTCGGCCAAAGCCGTACAAACGGAGGAAGAGGTGCAGCAGGTGGATGAGTATCCTGACGGCGGGTCGATAGCCTGGCCCGCCGTCGCTGGCGCAACTGCTTGCTTGTTCGTGTCGTTCGGATGGGTGAACGTCATTGACATCTTCCAGGAGTACTACCAGTCCAACCAGCTCCGCAATTACACGCCCTCAGATATCGCGTGGATACCTTCACTCTAGAGTACGTGAGGCCCTGGCAGTACCACCCGTCTTGTAGTCTCTGATGTTAAGCAGTTTTCATGTTTGCTGGCGGCATCTTCGCCGGCAAGGTCTTCGACGACTATGGCCCCTACTACCTGCTCATCGCCGGCACATTCTTGCATGTGTTTGGCTTGACGATGACCAGCATCTCCAAGACCTACTATCAGATCCTGTTGAGCCAAGCAGTCTGCTCCGCCACCGGCGCCTCGCTCGTTTTCAGTCCTGCGTTTTCAAGTGTATGCCCAGTCTTTCCGATGCTCGCAACGTCGGCCAACATAAAAAAATTTACGTTACGACGCGAAACGGATTTCGCCTTATTTTTTCTGTCCATTCGATTAAGCATAATGAAAAATAATAAAAAGGTGTCAGCAGTTGTGGTGTTTGTTGGAAGGACGTTTGAAGGGAACAAACGGGTTCTGTTTGTGGCCCTAGAATTGCAAGGACAAAGGAGCTGAAGCCTATATGTGGCTGCTCTCCCACCCCAGTTGTAGGACAAATCAGATAGCAACCAAGAGATTCCCCCCCAGCCTGGAGAATTGCAACACTTGCCGACAAAAGGAAAGGAAATTACTTACCATATAAACGCAACAAACAATTAATCTTTAAAGGCAAAGACCCTGGAAAAGGGAAAATCGCATCATAGCCAAAGGGCTTGGCTCGGTTAATAAACAGTCGGAGGTTATAGGATATATCTCCGATATAGGCCCTAGGGTTATGTAATCTGCTTACTCGACTTACGGGGACTTACAGTAACTCACCTAGTAAGCAGGGTAAATAGGTGTGAATCTCGACGAGCACGCCAAGAATGGTAAAATATATATACGCTTACCATTTCTTATAATTTAAATAACATCAGCTTGCAATAATAATTAGTTGTCCAGGTCTATATCTGCTATTACCAAGCGTAACTATCGCTTTATTGTTCAGTATCCCACGATACCATTACTAATATAAACCGTACGACTTAGGTTTAATAATTGGTTAAGCCCATAGCCGTTACATTATAATATCCCGCCATAGTATAGAGCCTCACATTTTTTCGGCACTTCGGGTGACTCCTGACAAATGTACTCGGCCATTTACGTATTCATGTGCTTGGGTTGTGTCACCGTGATCATAGTGGTCTACCGTATGCAGGCCTTAGCCAGTTTGCGGAATAGTTACCCAGCAGCTTCTCCACTACATCAATAACAAGATGCTAGATTTATATTGCGATGTTGCTTTATAAATTAAATGCGGTATTGATATTGCTATATTTAGAAAGGACAGTAAAGGTACGGTATAAATCGCGAATATAATCATAGGAATAATGGAATCAGAATAAGCTATCAATTTAGAAACGGAAACGATGTTGCTCCGCTACATCAACTTGCTTGTTGAACAAGTTAACTTCGTAACTTCGTAACTCAAATGCAATAAATATAAAATGTTTGAATAATGAAACACACAGAGCTTGAATTTTTTGTCCTCCTATTATCGATTGGATAATCTTCATTTTCATGCTCACAAGCCTCAGCTGTACCTCGGCTAGTTCCAGGGATCAAAATGTTCGTTGTTCCTAGCATCCCAAGGCATAGCCTTATCCAAGGCTCTGGCGAAGGCATCGTCCGAGAGATCCGGATGAGCATGTCCCCAGTCGTTGTTCAGCAGTTTGTCTTTAACATCGCCAGCCATCCACTCCAAGGAGACAAGCAAGGCCCTGTACCACATTCCTAAGATATTCTCAATAGCATCGTCGTCCGGCTCAGCTTTGCGGAAGGAATGAGTAAGTCCACCGCCCTGGTGATACACTATCTTGGGATGGTTGTCTTCGAACCGAACTGAGGTGTGATGTTCGGTCGTATAATCACCATGAGCTGACCACGAAACGTAGGCAACTTCATTATTTAGCGCCCAAACGATGATATGTTCCCAATCGTGCTTATGAGCTCCCGCCCAGATGCTATCATCTTTCTCGAAATAGTAGCCGTAAAGGTACGCGCACCAGCCATGGTTGCAACGCTCGCGGACATAGGTTTGACTCATACTGAGCCGCCCTACGTCACGGCACTCGCCTGTTCCTGGTTCGAGGCCTTCGTTCAAACTCCCATCAACGCCGATGGCAGCGGTCTGGTAGCAGGAGTCCGTGTCGAAATCAAGACCTGGTTGGAACTTCAGGGCGCCATCACTTGCGGAGGTCGTGAAGGGCCACACTAAGTTAGCCGTGCATCTCCCGTGGAAGGTGGCAAGCAGGCCTAGTTTTGGAAGTGTGAAGGATAGGATGGTAGGTCTCATCTTTGGAGTTTGTTTGCAAATTGTCCAGATGAATGGTGGGTAAAAAGGGAGTGGTGGTTTGTCGCAATGATTGTCGAAGCGATGCGAATTTAAGTCGTAGCTTGATTGCGCCTTGCTAAATTGTACACATCGCAAGCGAGCTTAACAGTCTTATATATCAACCACACTTGCTACATATTAATCAAAATAACCATGCTCTTTGCGGCTGTACGCAATTCTCTTTGCCATGCCTGGACACCATATGATGCATCACCTCTAGCACTAAACCGGCTATGTCCGTAGAGTTCTGGATGCGTGATTTGGAAATAGCGGTGTACCATATTACTACGCTACACAACAACCCATGAATAAGATGTCTCCGTTTGGCGTACTGAGCTTTGAAGGGAGTAGAACGAAAGGTTATGTCGCTTATCCGCTTCCCTAGAAATCGATTTCCGCATTTGGAATTTTAGCGCGTACCAAACAAAAATGTGAAAATAACGCATTATGCGGCCCATACGCCTTATAAACCTGGCAATACCTGAAGCCCTAAAAGCCATAAAGCCCTGGGCGCCATGCAGCCTAGAACAGCCTTTAAAACGAGGGCTATTATGCTGTGACGGCTTCGTAAAGCCCATAGCCGTCACATGTTGTAGTGTCATGGTGCCAACTAGGCTTAGTCATCCTCACTATGTATATAGCGCTCTAGGGCTCTAGGGGTTCTGTCTCTCCCTTTTAGTTCCCTAGATGTCAGTCTTCTTCTTAGTCGTCCATCCTGAATATAGCCAACCTGACCCCCGTTAGTAGTCCGTCCTGTGACATGTAGCTTCATTGTAAATAAGTTGCGTATGTAACGAATCTTTTCAAAAATATTCGGTAAAAAATGTTAATCGAACTCCTGTTTGTATAATATAAACTTAGGCTTCGCTGGCTAGTGACGAAAATTTGGGACTTAATTAATTCATTCCTATCGCTATAAGGGTGTACTTCGAATAACTTTGAAAGGAAAAAAGGAGCTAGCAGGCCTAAGTTAGCTGAGGTAATACTTAAGTAACTTTGAAGAAATTAGAGAACCAGTGTTATAGTGCGCACCCCACACCACTACGCCAGGGGCAAAAGATTGGCGATTGATCGCAATTGTAGCAATTAACTTGGTGCTTACAGCTGTATAAGAGCTGCTACGGTGGACAAGGCCGTAACAACCAGCTAGAGAGGCTTGAGCTACCTAAGGTAACCTCTTTTGCATTATTACAACTTAGGCCTTACTGGCTTCTTACGAGAAAATAGGGTTAATTGGTTAATTTTTAGCGTCCTAGGGCAGTACATTGAAATAACCTTAAAAAAACGAGTCAACAAACGTCAGCTTGCTGAGATAAGACTTAGGCTTCGCCGACTCTTTGCGCGCGTTTTCCGTTTAATTCGTCGAAATTTTTGTTTTCTTTTTTTGCGTTCCAAAGCAGTACATGGAATAAGCTTTGAAAAAAATAAAGAATAAGCCAGCAAACGTCTAAGCTTGCTGAAGTAAGACTTAGGCTTCGCCGACTCTTTACGCGCGTTTCGCGTTTAATTGGCTAATATTTTTTGGGGGGGTTTTTTTTGGGGCTTTTTTTGCGTTCTAAAGCAATATGTTCAATAGCTTTGAAACCGCTAGAAAACGAACTAGCAAACGCCTAAGCTTGCTGAGGTAAGACTTAGGCTTTGCCGACTTTTTGCGTACCTTTTGCGTTTAATTGGTTAGTTTGTAACATTGCGGAGTAATACTTAGGTGGATTGGTTTAATACACGCCCAGCGGAGGCCTGGCTCGCTGGCGTAAACCGTGGGTGGGCGGTTTCTGCGTATGGGGTTGGCGGGGTCCGTTGGTACGGCGGAATTACCCACAGCGTGGCTTGGCTAGACTCAAGCCTTTTATTTTTGGGATATGGCTTCGCTTACGGCGCAGCCGTAGTTACACGTAAGGCTTCGTAAAAGCACGTCACGTTAAACACCCTCTAGCACGGACCCATAAAAACCGCAAAACCCAAATACAGGGCCCGGTGGCAAGTTGTGATAAGTTTAGCTCCGTTCTGGGCAGATCTATCCCCTTGAAGTCGATAAGACAGCAACCGCAACAATTTTCAAAAGGTATGTGACACTCCCCTTTATTCGGCCACATTGACCAAATCAACTGCCGCAGGAAAAGCTTCAGTGGGCGTTCTTAGGTGCTATCCGACGAGGGGCGTACTAACAGCAAAAGCGTCACTTTTTGTAGCTTCGCCAAGCCTAATTTGTATTCGCTGAATCTGAGCCAACTAAAGCTCCCCCATTCTCTACGTATCGTGATACCTTTGGGTTTTAGTGACCTTTGGGCCAGGTACTGGACGCTACCCGGCCCAATACCTAACGGACGCTGAGAAATACGCATGGGGTACAGTGTGCGGACCTAGGGTTTGCACTACCCACCCACCCACGCTAAATTTTCCACCCATTGGCCACCCACGAAGGGGTAATGCCACCCACGAAATGGGTAGTACATTTTAGTATTACCCACTAATAATCACTTTTACCCATTGAATATTTTGGAATTTTTTTAGACGGTCGCATATAATTGTAATCAAGTAAAATCTTATGTAAACCTAATATTAACGATATAATTTTAATAATAAAATTATTCGCCGATTAGTACGTTGATTAGTACGTCGTCCAAAAATCACCATTCGCGGGTACTTTTGATAGGTAAGTACTCAAGCATACCCACGCCACCCACGGGTGGATACCCGCGGTCGTGGGTGGGTGGATGGGTAACCACGAGTACCCATTGCAAACCCTATGCGGACCTCTTTGGGGAACGGGGATACTTCATCAATGTCCTGGTTAGTGTTACGATCAAGAATGGGTGCCGGTTTCGCATGGGGGAACGGGACGAACGAGGAATGCGGCCGCATTCTGCGTCGCACCATGAATGAGTGCGATGAGTCGGCGACAGAGTTCAAGCAAGGTGGGACGCTGGAGAGCAAATGTGCCAGCTGGAGATTTGACCCCAACTTTGATTTTTGACACCAGGCTGTCAACTGTTTGACGAAGGTAGTATATAGAAGTCGAAATACAGAGTGACCGTTACGCGACATGCAGCATATAAAGTGCCCTGTATTTCGGGGAAGGAAATAAACTTTTAATTTCGGATATTTCATAATTATTTCGGAAATTTGATTTGTCCATTATTCGTAGTAAATACTTTAATTCCCGAATTTTATAACATTTCGCTAATGTTTCTTTTGTACGTACGGCTGGGGTGAAAACGAAAGCATGGGTTAAAGCCGTCAGCTCTTAGCCGAAGGGTTCGCTAGTGACCAGACCGCTGAATGGCCAGCAGTTGGGCCAATATTACAAATATAAGGATATCACGTACCGACTATGCTTTTTATGCTAGAGTAACATTACGAATATCTGTAGATCATATCCATCCCGAAAGAGAGACAAGACGAGAAGTACGCCTTTCACCTCGCGCAAGCGAGAAACAGAGCCGGAAAACGGTAGTCCACAGACATTTAGTTGGCATAGGTCAGACCACGACCCCTGAAAATCTGGCCGATGAACTCCTCAAAATCCTCTCGCATCTAGACCAGCATAACCTAGCGCCACTTAGAGTTAGGGAATGGGTACCCATCAGATTTTGCCAAGGACCCATTAGGTACCCGTAGGTCTTGCCAAGGACCTACGGGTACCTACGACTACCTATCAGCAAATTACTAAAAGTTATGTAAATAACGGAAAAATTAATGAAATAATGTAAAATAATTATTATACGAGAAAATTAATATAATTACGATAACTTTAAACCAAAATAATTAAATACCGGATTTTATAAAACTAAAATAAAAAGATTAAAATAATTTAAAATAATCTAAAATAATTATTATATATAAGGAATAAAATGCTTTGTTATTATTTATTTCTGGAAGCTTAACCTAGCGAATAAATTATTAACGTTGCGGCTAATAGGTTAATGCTATAACGGCATTTAACTTGCATTATTGTGACGGCTATGGGCTTAACCAACTATTAAACTTAGTCGTACGGTTTATGTTAGCAGTGGTATCGTGGGAATCTGAGCAATAAAGCGATAGTTACGTTTGGTAATAGCAGATATAGATTTGGGTAACTAATTGTTAATTGCAAGCTGGTATTATCTAGCTTTAGATTATAAGAAATAATAAGTATATATATATTAGTCCTAGTTTAAGGTGCTTAAACGGCTTAAACCTTTAAGCCCGTTAAGCCCTTTAAGCCGGCCCTTACTAGCTTAAAGGGCTTAAAGTGCTAAGCGTTTTAAGACCTTTAAGCTAGTTACGTAATTTAGGACCCATATCGGAGATATTTCCCATATCTTCCGACCGTTTCTTTTTATGCCAAGTTTTTTTGGTTATAATACGATTTCCCCTTTTCCAGGATCTTTGCCCTTAAAGATTAATTTGTTTATCGCATTTGTTTGGTAAGTAACTTCCCTTTTTACATATTATTTTTTGTTTTTTAACCGCTATATAAGGTTGTATTAAAAAACAAAGATTTCGTAAGCGTAATAACGCTTTAATTTTATTAAAACGAATCGATATTTTTGGTTTTGTTATATCTTTTAATATATCCTATTTTCGTTACAAATTTAAACGGAAAGTTTGCAAGGCATATTTTAATTCAGAAAAATGCTTTCGTTACGTTAAGCATAGTAGTTTTTGTGATTTATTTGGTCCTTTAGTTTTTAAATACTAATGGCTTTTGGATAAGGAAAAGCGATTAGAACGGGAAGAAAAACAGGCGCAAAAGGCTTTCCGTTCTGCCGTTAATAAAATCGATCGCTTTCAAAAATTACGCAAGGTCCTTCGCCAGCGCGGGGTTGAAATGTTATGTCGGGGTATCCAAGGTACGGAAGCGATAAAAGAATTTGAACGTTTGGAGCGAAAGTAACAACAGTTAAAAGCTAAGGTTACGTCAGCGCAAATTATTTTGCCTGCTAACTGGCCGTCCGGTAACCTAAACTAAAGTACTTTTATCCCTGGCGCTTCCGGCGTTGCTGGTAAAAGTTTTTTAAAAGGCGTTAGGTATTCGTAAAGTCTTTCGCGGGTTCCTAGGTATTTTCGGAGTTTAGGTAATTTTTTTATTTAACTAAATACTGGGTAAATTCCTTTTCTTTACGTATATCCAGTATTTTTTCTGCTTCGTAAACTGGTACGTTTTCCAGGATTTCTTCGTCCTATCCCGTATTAACTTTAATTATATTTGCTGCTAACTTTAATAAGGAAATATAAAAAATTGGATGGAATTTGACTTTCGGCGGTAGCTCCAATTCGTAGTTATTTTCTGAGATTTTCTTAACGATTTTGTATGGGCCGATATATTTAAAATCGAGTTTTTTGTGTCACTTTTTAATTTAAATATTTTTGGTAATTAAGTAAACCATTTCCCTTTCCGAAAAGATTAATCCCTTTAACCTTTTTTAGTTGTAGTATTTATTTATTTGGTCGCGTACGAAATTAAGCTTTAATTTTATTTTTGCGTATAGTTGTTTTAACTATTTTAATATAAAAATTGCTTTAACGTTAGTTGGTTTATTTTTATATAAATCTCGGTAAACTTTAAATGTAAAACCAAAATTGGTAATTACTGGCGTTGTTTTAATGCTTTCGTAGTAACTAATGTTATAGGTTAACTATATAACTAGTAACTTTTTAACTTAATTGTTTTGTTCGTAATTAATATAGCACCGTAAATACGTTTCTAACGTTTAATTAATTTTTTCTGTTAGTCCGTTTGTTTAAGGTTTAAATGCGTTAAATAATTTATGATTTAATTTAAATTAAGTTATTAATTTTTGTTAAAATTTCGAAATAAAGGTAATACTTTTATTTAAAATAATTTCCGTTAAAAGTCCGTAAGTACTTAAAATGTATTTAAGAAAAATGTATGCGAATTATTTTATATCGGTATTTTTATTATAAGGTAGGAAATAAAAAAATTTCGTAAATCGATTAACGATTACAAAGATGCTATCGTAATATATTTTTGTAGCTGGATTTTCTGATAAAGGAAGCTTGGTAATAAAGTCGAATGTAATCGAATCCTATGGTCGTTTAGCGACTAGTAAGGGTTGCAATTTTCCGTAAGGCTTATATCGTCGTACCTTTGCTTTAGCGCAGATATCGCATTACCGTATAACCTTTTATACTATAGTTTTCATTTTAGGAAAGTAATATATTCGTTATAAGCGTTTTAAGGTTTTATGGATCCCTGGGTATTTATATATAAGGTATTCGTATATATCCCGTATTAAATCCTTTTGCAGGTTTTCGGGTACCTATATTTTATCTATTTGGTACTTTGCTAGTTAATTAACGTTGTATTATTAAATGCGTTAATATATATCAATTAATATCGTTCGTATCGCAATAATTCGTCGCTATTTTAAATATCCTTCGGGTATAATATCGAAAATTATCTACTATACCTTAACCTTAGGTTTTTCCAGGTTAGGTCGTTTGCTAAATGCGTCTGCTTTGCCATTTTCTAATCCTTTTCGATAAATAATAACGTAATCGAATTTAAAAAAGCTTTTTGCGTAACGCAACTATTTTCTAACAAATTCTCGTATCGTAAAAAAATTTATAATGTTCTTGTAATCTATATATACCTTAATTTAATGCATGTTACCTTTAAGATAATATTTAAACTTTTTAAAGGCGTTAACGATAATTAAGAACTCCTTATCGTAAATGGGATAATTTAATTCTGTTCCGTATAGCTTATAGGAATAAAACGTAATCGGGTAAAATTTTCCTTAATTATCTCGATATCTAACCATAGCTTTTAAGGCATAATCCGAAGCATCGATTTTTAGCTTAACTAATCGCTTTAGGTTATATATAATCAGTATTAATTTATTAATAAGGGCATTTTTAATTTGCTGGAAAACTATTTCCTTTTTTGGAATCCATTTAAATAATTTATCCTTTTTGGTAAGTTCTGTTAATAGCATAACTATCTTACTAAAATTACGTATAAATCGTCGGTAATAATTAACGAATTTAAGAAATATTTATATCTTTTTAACGTTAATAAGTTATGCTTAATTTTTAACTGCTAATAACTTTTTAAAGTTTATGCGAATTTTGTAACGAACCTGTTATATATCTACCTGGAGGTATGAGTAGTATCCGAAATGGGGTTTTGATTTGCAGGTAACAATAGTGCGAGAAATGATTTAGTAGTTTGTTCGTTAAAGAGGTTTGCGGACTTTTCCCTTAATCGAAGAACGGTGCCTTTGATTGAAGGCTTAGATTGATAGCTAAAGAGCGAAATTAAGTAGGTGTTATTTACATGAGGGTTTTGACCATTATATATTCTTTTATTCCATAATGAGTATGTCGTAGATTTATGTGATTTAAGTGATTTATTTAGATTACTTAGATCTATTAAATTAATGTTAAAAGCCAAGTTATTCCAGGTCCGAGGTTTAGCTGTATCCGCGTTAACCTTTAAAAATTTATTCTTTTTCAGATAAGAACTTTTGTTTTTGTAACATTATTTCTTTTTTTTAAGGATCTTTATTTTAAAGATAAGAACCGTACGTAACTTTTTTGGTAGTTGGAAAAAGTATAGGAGTTTTTAGATTGATTTTATTATGATAGGCCGTATTTAAAAGGAAAAAAAAAAAACCTTGTTTGAATTAGCGTAAAGCCCGTGATAACCGCGCAAATTATATTAAAAAATTTAATTCCAAAGTTGTTTTTTATTTTAATTATGTTCGTTTTGGGAAGTCCGAGTACTTTTTTATGGCTAACGTTTCGAGTTATAACTGCTGTACCTGTCGCCAGCGCTCGGCCTGTAACGTGCTGGATATAAATTCCTTAGTGAAGATAAGGGAAAAGCGAAACCGTTTGCAAAAAGAGCAACGAAAAATAAAGGACGCCTTGGTGGCTTACTAAGAATCCGCCGAAGAGAAAATAAGGAAGTTCGTTAGCCGGTTAAAACGTTTGCGCCTTTAACAGAACATTTTGAAAAAAAAAGTCTTTGTTATATTAAAGGAAGGTTATAAGTTAAATTAATTGGAAAAGTAAGAAAAACTGGAGGAAGAACAGCGTTGCATGGAAAAAGAATAAGCGCGGCTTGCTTTTGAGATTAACGCTAATATGGAGGCGTTTGTTTTTTTCGATTAAAGCGCCGAAGGTTTAAATCTGGGGGTCGAACCGTTATCGCCTGCGATTTTGGCTGCGTTAAAAACGGTCGGTTAGGATTCTGGCAATAAAACGTTTTAATTAGGTTTTTTGCATTCGTTAAATGCTTAAGGGGTTCCCAAATGTTGTTTTCGGGTAGGTAATCCTTTTATTTAACTAGGTACTGGATTTTGTTTTTAATTATTTTTAAGTCCAGTATTTTTTCGATTTCGTACTCGTCGGTATTTTTTTCGATTTCCAAATGCGTTTTTAACGGGGTATTATTAAGCGTTAGTTTTAGTAGGGAAATATAAAAAATAAGATATATCTTTATTGTTTTGGGTAGCGATAATCGATAGTTAATATTAGAAATAACTTTGTTAATTTTAAATAAACCGAATTTCTTAAAATTAAATTTGTTATTAAGTTTTTTGGTTTTAATTTGTAAAATGTTTAAGGTTGCGTTTTGTTTTTGGCGTAATAAGTAAACCTTATTTTTTTTCGATAAAATTAGTTCTTTAATTTTTTTCTTATTATAATATTAAGCTATCCGTTATTAAAAAAATTATAGTTTAGTTTTAAAACGGGCTTAAATAGTTTTGATTTCGGTTATTATTATTTCTGTTTTAGGTATTATTGAAATAATTTTTGGAGCTTTATTAAATGGTTATTTTGGTCGTTAAGTTTTTGCGTTTTGTTTATATACGGTTATATAAAATAAAACGCCTATATTTTCGTTAATAGATATATTATAAGTTACTTGTACTAACGGAAATAATTTTACTTAGTTATCTTGTTAATAATTGATATAACTTTTTAAATATTGTTTTAAGGTTTGGTTTAATCGTTTTATTTGTTTATCGGTTTAAAAATAATATGTTATGGAAAATTTAAGTTTAGCGTTAATTTGTTTAAAAAAACTGGTGTTAAATTTGGAAATAAATAATTTATCTTTATTTAAAATAATTTTTTTTTAGGATTTTATGTTTATTAAGATAATATTTTATAAATACGTAAGCCAATTATTTTGTTGTTATGTCTTTTTTAAAGGGTGAAAAGTACCCATATTTGGTAAATCTGTCGATAATTACCTATATTCCGTCGTACTAAATTTCGGTAACGGGGTTTTTAAATAAGGGTAAGCCGGTAATAAAGTTTTAAGTTATGGTATTTTACGTTTTGTCTGGAATTTTTATAAGTTATAATAATCCGTATAGTTTATAGCGAACTGCTTTAGCTTTATTGCAAATATTGCAATTTTTAACTATTTGTTCGACGGTTTTTTTTAAATTTTAAAAAATCGTACTTTTCTTAAAGTCGTTTAGTTGTTTTAAAAATTTTTTGATATTTATATAACGGATTTTCGTAAAATTTTTTAATAAATTATTTTTATTGTTTTTGTAAAACGTAAACCTTTTTATAGTATAATAATTAATCTTTAAATTATCCTTTTAACTATTTAACTTTTTTTTGTTTATCGGAATTATAAAAACTTTTAAACTGGGTTAAAAGTTTAAAGATAGGTTTTTTTAATATTTTATATAATTATAAAGTATTTTCCTTTATAGGTTGTAATATTTATATACGTCGTTTGGGAACTTTAATATTGTAATTTCTTTTTCGGTTTAAAATATCTATTTAAACGTTTTTTTTACTTTTAATATAGTAAATCTTAAAATTGAATTTAAATAAAAAAATTATTTAATTTTTATATCGTTTATTAAAATTTTAAGTTATTATAAAGTAAGTAAAATTTTTATAATTAAAGTAAATATTAAATAATTCCTTGGTTTTATTAAGGTAAAGTTCTTATTTTTTAAAGGTTATAATAATTACTAATAATTTTTTATCGTAGATAAAGTATCGTAATTTTGCATCTTTTAAGGCTTTAAAGTAATAAATTATTAAATGTTATTTTCCGTTATTTTTTTGTTATTTTAAAATTACTTTTAAGGTTTCGTTTAATGCATTAATTTTTAATCGTTTCTTTTTGTTATAATTAAGTAATTTTATAATAAGGACGTTAATAATTTAATTCTTAAATATTTATATTGCTTTTTTAACTTTTTTCGGAAATTCGAACTTTTTTTTAATATACTTTTTAATAATAAGGTTCGTTAAAGGTTTAACGATTTTTCTGAAATCTTTAATTAAGCTGCATACGTAACCCGTAAATCTTAAAAATTAACAGACGTCGGTAACGGTTGCTTTATCGGAAATCGGCTAACTTTTAACTGTTTTTATTTTAAAATTTTAGATTTAAATCTATCCTAAGGTAATAATAAAGCTTAAAAAATTTAGTTTCTAAATATGTTATACGCTTTTTTCGGTATTAACTAATAAGTTTACTTTTTCGAATATTTTTAATACTTAAACAATATATTTTTTATATTTTTCCAAAGTTTTAAAGTAAATAAATATATCGTTTAAATAAACGAATACGGACTTATTAAAAAATTTTCGTAAAATAATTATTAATATATATTAAAAACTGGTAAAAGTATTAATAAATCCTTAAAGCATTACCTTATATTCGTAAAATCCGTAAATTATTTTAAAGGCGGTTTTTTATTTTTTGGTTTTAATTATTCGAATTAAATAATAACCGTCCGGTAAATTTAATGCTATAAATTATTTAACTTTACTAATATTTTTTTTCATAATATCTATAAAGGTAAAAAGATATCCATTTTTAATAATAATATTATTTAACTGTCGGTAATTATAAACTTTTCGGTATATAAAGTTTCTATTTTTGTTAATACGGATTTTCCTATCTTTTATTTTTAATACCATTATAATAAGGTATCTTACGGGAAATTCAAATTTTTAAATATATCCGCGTTTAAAGTTTCGTTATAAATTCTTTTATAAAGCCTTAATTTTTTCTGGATTTATGTAATAAATTTGGTAAAATTTCGGATAATGTTTTTCTTTAATAGGAATTTTATAATCCTATTAATTATAATCGGGTAATTCCTTTCGTATTCGTTCTTTAAACAATTTTTTGAACTTTTGGTATTTAAGGGGTACTTTAATAATTAAGTTTATTACTTTAGCTTTTCGGATTAAATAATAAATTTTTCGGAATTCTTTTTTTAAAAAAACTATAAAATAATCCCAAAAAAGTTTTTAGGTTTTTTAATCGATATAAAGGTTGTTAAAACGGAATTACGGCATTTCCAAAATAATATCGTAATTTAAAATATCGGTTACGTCCAGCTTAATTTTTTTTAAATATTCTTAAATTTGCATTAAAAATTTTTCCGTTTTTTTAAAAATTCGTCCATTTTTGTACTTAAATAAGTTTTTATCGACTGTAAGTAGTTTATATAATTTCAGCTTATATTTTCAAGAAATTTAATATTTTTTTATTACTAATAATAAAATAAAATTTTTTTCTATTCTTAAATCGATTATAGCTTTAAATATTTAACCTTTATATTAAAATAAAATCTCGATTTAATTACGTACTTTAGTTTTTACCTCGGATAAGATCTTAAAAGTTAAAGCTTTTCGATACCTTAATTTCGAGAGCTTACGTAATTTTTTAACTTATTAATTTTATTAATTAAAAGGCGTCTTTATTTTCGGGCCTTTTTAACTGCATATTTGGAACATTTATCGTTTATACAAATAAATTATTTCCTTTTGCTAATTTAACAAATTAATCTTAAAACTTTTACTTCCAATATTTAAAAAGGTTTTAATTTTAAAAGTAAAATTTTTAAAAGGTCGGCTTTTATATCCAAAATTTTGTATATCATACATAATATAAAGGCATAACATAGGTATTCTTAGGCAATAACCTTTTAGCTTTAAGCTAATTCGGGATAAAAATAACAAAATCGGAGGTATTCCGGCTATCTGGAAATTTTAATATATTTATACTTATTATCGGATTTAATAAACGTTTTTTTATCCTATCCGGGTTAATAATTATTATTTTCTTTAACGCGGAAATAAATTAAATAATTGTTATCGTAATATGCAAAAAAATGAAGCATATCGTAATCGTAAACTAGGTTTAAACTTACAGTATTTAAGTAAGTTAATTTCCTGATTTCGAAAGCCTTATTAAGCTTTAAAAATATTAAGTCGTATATCACTATATTAAAGCGTAATTGGCCATATTTATCGTGCATTTTGTATCGCTGCTTATTTAAATAACAAATATATCCTAACCTTATAACTATTTTAAAGGTTTTTTATCCGGGATAATATTTGCAGGCTTTAATCGTTCGATTTTAACAAATCGGATAACGTTCGTACTTTAAATCGTTATTTTGTTTATAATATATCGTTACAATAATAAATTCTTACTAAAAAAAAATAGAACTAATTTCCCTTTTTTCCTTGCTTTCGCTATCTAATTCTTATTTGGTTATTCCGACCTTCTTCTAAGGTTAAGGAATTCCTTTTTTCCTAAAATCCCTTTTTGCCGGAAAGCAACATTCACTTTTATAATAACCTTTCTTACCACAGTTAAAATATTCAACATTTAATTTGTTTTTCCTAAACTCCTTTAAAGCAATACTTACTTTCTTCTGGAATCTATCCTTAATTTTATCCTTTTAAAACTTACTGCTTAAACTTTGGTTATCTTTTTTTTTGTTAAATCTTTTCTTCTCCAAGTACCTCTTAAAAGTACGTCAATCGGCAATAATAATCTTATTAATATATTCCTGAAAAAGGCTAATCTTAAATACTTTATATATCTCGTCTTTAACTTACAACTTTAAGCCGTTATAAAAAGGATAAAACAAAACGCTTTTTAAAAAATTAGAAATTAACGTAAAGCGATTAAACTCAGTTGCATACTCGGCTATTAACTTGGTTTGCTGGAAAAAATGCAATTATTCGACCGCATGTTATTTTCTATCGGAATTTCCAAACAGGGCTCGTATTTTTTCTTCGAAATATTCATAATTACCGAAAACATAATTGGTTAAATCGGAAAACTAGTTAAGGTAATTCACAAAATAATCGTTCATAATAAGTTCAAACCATAAAAAAACTTTTCCAGCAAGTAATTAAAAAATAGCCATTACCTTCTAATAATCCTCCGTCAAAAAATTTTCGTAAAACTTAAGGTAAAGTTTAACCTGGACCAAAAATCCTTTTATATCTATAGTTCCATCATAAGGCTTTAAAAGGATTAACTTATAACCCTTAACTTTTGGCATTCCATAATAACTAAGAAAAGAAACTATACCTTCACGGGTCCGGTTTGCACCAAATAAGGGAAATATCGAAATCCTTTCTTTAATTCGCAACTATCGGGCAAGCTTGGCATTTTCTTATCGTAATACATAAAGTTCTGTTGCTAATATATCTAGTTTTTCGTCGACGGTAAACTTTCCTTTTTTGCCTTTTTATTCTTTTAACTATTCTTCCTTAATTTCTAAATCCTAGATTTTAATAATTTCTTTCGCTAAAAAGGATTGTTACTAAGATTAAAAAAAAGGTTCTTCTTAAGATCGGATAAAAGGTAGTACCATATTATCGATTAAAAAGAAAATTTCTTTAATAAGTAATAAATCGTTTAATCTGGTTACTAATCCCTTATTAACTAATAACGGTAATCGAATATACTATTTATTTTTTAAATGTTATCCTATAATATCGTTTTTACTGCGTTTAAAAAAGCTTATACCTAACTAAACCTTAAATTATTCGTCGGCTATTAATTAAAAAGTTATTAAAATGTAACGAACCTGTTATACATCCACCTGGAGGTATAAACAATATCCGAAATAAGGTCTTAATTTGCAGGTAACAATAATACGAAAAATAATTCAGTAATTTGTTCGTTAAAAAGGTTTACAAACTTTTTCCTTAATCGAAAAACGGTACCTTTAATTAAAGGCTTAAATTAATAACTAAAAAGCGAAACTAAGTAGGTACTATTTACATAAAGGTCCTAACCATTATATATCCTTTCATTCTATAATAAATATATCGTAAATCTATGTGATTTAAGTAATTTACTCAGATTATTTAGATCTATTAAATCAATATTAAAAGCCAAGTTATTCCAGGTCCAAGGTTTAACCGCATCCGCGCTAACTTCTAAGAACTTGTCTTTTTTCAAACAAAAACCCCTGTTTTTGTAACAAATTTATCCTGGCATAATAATATATCTTAGGAATTCGACTTTTTATTAGTAAAATAACTCTTTTCGGTATTAACCAAAAGTTTGGCGTCCTGTAACACCTATAAAATCTAATAAACGTATTTTTTATATTTTTCTTTCGTTTCCGAATAAATAAGAATGTCGTCGAGGTAGCAAATAACAAAAATATCCAGGTATTCTTTTAATACATAATTTATCATTCGTTGAAAGGTTCTTAATACGTTAGTTAATTCCATAAAGGTAATTAAATATTCGTATAAGGCGTATTTTATCCTGAAAGTTATTTTCCATTCGTATTTTTTCTTAATCCGAATTATATTATAACCATTTCGAAAATCGATAGCTATAAACCATTTTGTTCCTTATAAGCGATTTTTTATTTTAGTAATTAGTAATAACGGCGTTTTGTCCTTAACGGTAATGTCGTTAAATTGTCGATAATCTAACAGTAATCGAAGTTTTCCCCCTTTTGTTAATACGAAGAACATAAAATATCCAGCTGGTAATTTAAAACGTCGAATCCATTTTTTTCGAAGCCTATCTTCGAAATAATCGCGGAATGCGTATAGTTCTATATGGTTTAGGTTGTATATCGGATAAAAACCGGTATTTTTGCCATTTTTAAGTATTATTTCGTAATTCCATTCGTTATATTTTAGCAATTTAGTACCAAATTCCTTACTAAATAACTTATCGTATTTGTGGTATTATAAAGGTACTTTAGCTATCTATTTTAGTAGCTTTTCGGGCGGTCGTTTTAAATCGTTATTTATTTACCTAAATTTTGCTTTAAGGTTGGCAATCATGCGTCGTATTTTTCAGTTATGCCCTTTTTTTTAGATATGACGTATTGCTTTTGATAATAAGGTTTCTGCCGTTTTTTTATACTTATATTCGTCTACCTTATCGATCGAGTGTTAAAATCTTTCGTCGTCTAACTTATCGTTAGAAAATAAATCGTAATTTATTTCGCAAATCTTCCAATTAATGGCCGGGTTATACTATTTCAACCATAGCAAACCTACGATTAAATCAAAGTTTTCGATAACGATAACGTCGAAATTAATAATTTAGGGGTTTTTTTTTTCGATAAAGGTTTTGAAATAATTAATTTCGTATCGAACCTATTTATCGTCATAATTAAATGTTTAACCTTCGGCGTTCTCAACCTCGTAAACGTATTCCTTATTTTTTTATGGTAACTGTAACTTATTAATTACTTTTAAAGCGATATAATTACCTTTTATTACGCCGTAATCCATAAATACGGTATATCGTTTATTTTTAATTCGTACTTATACCGTTATAAGTTTCTTTCGTATTATTCGCATCGTATTTAAAGTCTTTTTAAGGTATTACTATTTACCTTTATTTCTACCAACTTAAGGCCCTATTATAAATAACTTAAATCTTTTAAGTTATTTTCGAATTGCTAAATTCTTTTTCCAAGTCTTTTATTCTCGTCTTAGATCCATTTTAACTATTGCTCTTGTCGGCATAACGTTGCTATCAAGTATTCTACTTGGTTTTAAAACGTTTCTTTAGTAATATATTTTAGTTTTGGGATTTTCCAGCTTTAACTTAAAAAAAAGCAAATTTCTTCCTATATAATTAATCGCTTTTCTGGGTTTTCCGTAAAGGCTAGCTAAATCCGTAAATCGGTAATTATTTTCTGGCAGTACTTTTCCATTATTCTTTAAATTAATTCTTTCTGCGTTTAATAATCGTACTATTCGTAATAATACTGGAGTTTATATATAAAGTAATATTTACCTTTTAGCCAGCTTTTAATAACTGCCAACTCGTCGATCTTTTCCATCGTTACGGCTTTTCGTATATAACGATACCACCTTTAATCCCTAAAATTACTTCCAGTTCGATTCTTAAAATTAAAGCCTTATCGCTATATACGCATAATTCGTCGTACGATATATTTTTTCTCGTCCTCGTATACTTCGCACTGCGGTCGTCGACAGCTAACCGCGTAAATCTTTCCGTGCCGATCGGGTTCTCCTAAGTACAGATTTTCATCCCATCCTTAATATTCCTTTAGCCATACGTTAAGTACTAACTGGTTGTTTTTCTGGTGCCGTTTCTGCTATATACGGGTAAGTGGCTTATCGTCGTT
Source organism: Monosporascus sp. mg162 (assembly GCA_004155945.1). Classification (NCBI taxonomy): domain Eukaryota; kingdom Fungi; phylum Ascomycota; class Sordariomycetes; order Xylariales; genus Monosporascus; species Monosporascus sp. mg162. Next base: position 207,570 of record QJNY01000066.1, read on the forward strand.
TAACTTTTTCCATCCTTCGTGCTCTTATAACTATTAAGTGATAATAAGTCTAATAAATTTAACCTTTTTAACCCTTTTAATTTTTGCTTAAACTAGCTTTTTTGCTTTTCTCATCCCCTATCGCACCTTAAGTAAAAGGTTGTCGTTATTTTTGGCGCGGATTATATTAATCGTTTTTCTGTCGCCAGGTTCCTTTTTGTACTAATTTTCGGAAACTAAAACCTAATGTACCTTTTTCGGGCTTTTACATTTTCGCGTAATATATCCGGGCTTACCGCAATTATAACAAGTAACGGACTTTTTTTTCGATTAAATAATTCTTAATTTTATAAGCCCTAGTTAAGTTCTATAAAAAGTAAAAGGTATAAGGCGCTTTCGTCCTTAATTAATTTCTTAAAATTTGGACCGTAAGATAAATTATTTACGTCGTTTTTATCGTTGTTCAAACTATCGATTATCGATTTTTACAACTTTAGCGATATATTTGTCGAATACGTTAAGTTGTTCGATTTTGATAATTTCGTCCTTAACATCGTCCTTTAGTTCCTTGTAAAAAACGTCGATCAAGGCATCGTTTTTATCGTCGACCCATCCTGCTTTAGATATAAAGTTCCTGAACTCGACAGCGTATTTAAAAGCTAATTCCTTTTATTTAAATTATAAAAGGTTTTATATAGCCTTTCGTTTTATATTTAGGTTATCGAAATTATCCTTAAGCTTTTGTTCGAAATTAACGTAACTTTCGAAAATCTTTTTAGTGGCCGTTTTTTAGTCGTTTTCCGCATTCTTTAAATAGTTGCGCAGTATAAGCTTAAACTAATTCAAAGCGTTCCCTTTTAGGAATCCTGCTATAATAAAGATTTTATCGGCGTCGCCTTCGATCTTTTCCAATCGTAAATATATTCTGGCTTAGGTTAGGAAGCCCTAAATGCTTTTTGTACCATCGTAAGGTTCAGGTTTTTTAACTTTAAGTTTTGGAGTAACGGCTGCTGATACCGAATCGACTGGGGTAGCGACTTAAGCAGTAAGCTGCTAGATATGTACTTTAAGCTGTTAAACGCGTTTTTGCAGCTGCTGGATAAAGGTAAGAACGGTGGTTTCGGCGCTGGTCGACATTTTGACAGTATTGAATATTGTTTAAAGTCTGACGGTACTATTGAACAAAAGCTTGCAACGTATAACGGTTATGGGCTTAACTAATTATTAAACCTAGTCGTACGGTTTATATTGGTAGTGGTATCGTAGGAATTTAAGCAATAAAACGATAATTACGTTTGGTAATAGTAGATATAAATTTGGGTAATTAATTGTTAATTGCAAGTTAGTATTATTTAACTTTAGATTATAGGAAATAATAAGTATATATATATTAATCCTGGCTTAAGGTGCTTAAGCGGTTTAAACCTTTAAGCCCGTTAAGCCCTTTAAGCCGGCTCTTACTGGCTTAAGGAGCTTAAAGTGCCAAGCGCTTTGAGACCTTTAAGCCAGTCACGTGACCTAGGACCCATATCCGAGATATTTCCCACATCCTCCGACCGTCTCTTTTCATGCCAAGTCCCTCTGGTCATAACAATTATTTTTAGCTTTTTTTATAAAATACCTTTACCTATGCAAAGCTTAAGGCTTACGCTGCCGAAAACGGCAAAAATAACTTTAACGCAGGCGCGGATAATAACGTTAAATCTTTTTTAAAGGTTTAATTTAGTAAATCTTTTAAAACTTTTTTTGCGCCCTTAATTAATGTTTTAACTTTAATATCCGTCCAATCTTTATTACTCTTATATATTCAAAATTATTTTTGCTTAGGCCTTTTAATATAATTAAAACCTTATCCTATAATTTTTCGTAGCATATTTATAATAAAAAGCGGGTTCGAACGTTACGGGCGAACTTTAAAAATAAAGTTTCGTAACTTTATTTCGAAATATCGTATAATATGTTCTTTTTTAGTTTTATTTTACCAAGTTATAAAACTGTTAACCTTTGATAATAAAGTACCGTATAATCCTATATAGACTGAATATCTGTTTATACGCGTTTTAAAACTTTATTAAATTATTTCATAATTATTTTTAAATAATTTATTATAAACATACCTATTTGTAGTATTAAGTTTTAATACCGTAAAACGGGAAAGTTTTTTTTCCCAGTTTCGAATTTGCTTAAGTCGAAAATTGCGGTAACCTTTTATAAGGTTTATTTCCTTTTTTTTATATTACTAAGCGAAGAATTTTTTTTTCCAAGTAAAAATATCGAAAAATTTATAACGTATTAAGCAGTATAAAAAAAGGCCCTTTTTCTAAGTAAAAAGTATTTTGGGTAATAGTTAAAAATTATGCCTAGGGCTAAAATATTTTTGTAAATAAAAATTTATAGCTTTTAGTAATTTCCGGGAGTTATTTTTGTATTAACGTAATTTGAAATATAAATCGTTTACGATATTATATTATTTATCCCGTTAAATGTTAAATAGCCTAAAATCGCATTAAAAGAAAAATTAGGTAATAAAATAATTAAGAAATAATTTAAATTTACGAAACGGAATATAAAAGTAATTTTACAAATATTTTTAACTTTTATATTAATATCCGAATTATCTTTATTTATACGGGCGTTATTTGTGAAAGGCAGTTAAGATATACGATTACAGAGTTATAATAAAAGGTTCGTAATAATGTTAGTATTTAATTAAGTAATTTTAAAACGATGCGTAAATAGAAGTTCGTTATTATTTTTTGTATAGATATTTAGTAAAATATTACCGTTTTAAGCCGGTAATAAATGTTAAAAATAATTAAAGTAAAGCGTTATCTGTCGCATTATATACGAAGCTTTTTAATTTAAAATAAGATAGGATTTTCGGTAATTAAGGTATTAAGTTATTTAGATAATTAATTATAGATTTATAGCGAATACTATTAACGGCATTATCGTTATAATAAAATATTTCGGCCATTTTATTATTAATATTAATATATACTTGATCGCCGTCGTTTAGCAATATAAATGTATTTTTGGTTTTAGCCTATTTTGTTACAACTTATTTAAGATATTTTTGCTTTTCTCGGTTATTAATTATTAATAAAAATTTGAAATAATTATAAAATAATATTTACTATTAAGTATTAACTTCCTATTTAATAATAATAATACTTTACGCCGTTTATTTTTCGGAAGTTGCATATATATTTAAACGCTTCTAATTATCCAATTTGCGTTTAATATATTATTTTAAGTTATAACCAACTTTTTCGATATTATTTCATTTTGTTAAGAAATTAACTTTTCGCGCCTGAACCTTTTTTATATAAGGATTTTAAGATAAAGATTTGTCGGATTTCCGACGCTTAAATAAAAGGGGTATCGCAGAAATAAAGGAAAAAAATCCCGAACGCAATTATTTTAGGATTATTTCAAAACTAGCCGGCTATTAACAAAAAAAAAGGTGTTTTGGTAAGGCAGGGTAATGGGATTTAATTGGGCTGGAAATGGAAGAAATAAGGTAGCTAAATGGAAAAAATAAGGTGGAATATTTTAAGTAGGTAAAAAATTCAAGCTAAGTGGAAAATTTTGTAAAGCAATAATGGGTCTGGGGTTTATCGATAAAAATTTTATACCTACAAAATTTTAAAAGGGGTACGCCGAATTGAAAATACTTACCATTTAACCCTTTTTCTTTTTAAAGAAATATAATATAATTAATAAAGGGTTAATTAAAATAATTTATCTATTAAACGGTTATAAAACGATAATATTAACAATTATAACTAATTACTAATTAACGCGTTTTTTTAAATAAAAATATTTAGCTATTAAAAGCTTTAAAATCTTACTAGAATTCTTTTCAGGAAAAGTTAATTGGGTTATATTTAACGAATAAAATAAGGTTTGGTTTATTTATAACAAATTATTGTAATAATGCCTTAGCGCCGTTTATCGAATAAAATATATATTATTTTTCGATTTCCTTAAGGCTTTAATAACCGGCTTAGGAATTGTTATATTTTAATGGAAACAAATTTCCCGAATAATATAAATATCTTTTGCTTAAAACGTTTTCCGCTTACTGTAAATAGCATAAAGATTGCTACTTTAAAATAAAGTAATTAAAAAATTTTCTGCAGTTTTTTATAATGCTTTTAAGGTAAATGCCCGTATCCGTATAGATTGGTATAATGCATTTACGAATACTTTGCGAATTACCCGTTAAAATAGCGTTTTTCCGAAGATTAAGCGCGTATTTTTTGGGTACTTCCGAATTTTCCGGAATATATTAACTGGGGAACATTAGTAATAAAATAATTATAAAATAATTTATTTACTTACTACTAGGTTTCCGTTTATAGTAACGGACCTTATAAGTAAGTGCTTTAAACTTAACGTTATACACAAGTAGTCTGGATGCACAAGTAGTTTGGATGATTTTTGACACATTCCAATTACCTAACTTCAATTGTCCATTTCTCAACAACAACAATATGGAGCGGCTTACAAAAGAAGCGCGAATGAACCTAGCTATTCAGGTTAAAAAACGAGACCCGAAACTTAGTTATGCGAAACTTAGTTTTATATATACAGTTCCCTATTTTACTCTGCAGATACGATATACCGGTACACCTTCCCAGAGTAACCATGTACCCAAAACGAGAAAATTGACGCCGACCGAAAAAGAATCGATTGTCGACCGAATCCTTAACCTAGATACGCGAGCGTTTCCTGTCCGGCTTAAGCATGTTGAAGATATGGCCGATATACTGTTAGCCCAGCGCGTTGCGGAACGCGTTGGAATTAACTGGGCGTCGAACTTTGTTAGACGGCAAAAAAAATTCCAGACGCGTTTAAATCGGAAGATCGATTATTAACGGATCCTATGTAAAAATTTAAAGATATTTCGCAAGTAGTTCGAGCTTGTTCGGGCTATAATCGCAAAGTACGGCATCGTAAAAGAGGATATTTACAACTTCGACGAGACTGGATTTTTGATAGGGCTTTTTATGGCAACGGACATAGTAATTACTAATGCCGAAAAACGTAGAAAACTTAAATAAGCGTAATAAGGGAATAAAAAATAGGTTATAATTATTTAAGCTGTTAATTTCTAAAGTTGGGCTATGCCGCCATTTATTATTATAGCGGGGAAAAATTATCTTAAATTCTAATACCGCGATAATTTACTGCCAGTAACCGATTAAAAAATCGCATTAAATAATAATAGCTGGATAACAAATAAATTAGGTTTAAAATAAATCCAGCATTTTAATAAACATATTCGAACGCGTACGAAAAGTTCGAAACGTCTTTTTATTTTCGACGGCTATAAAATTTATTATTCGATAAAATTCGAAAAATATTGCGCTAATAATAATATTATTACGCTTTGTATACCCGCGCATTTTTTATATCGGTTTTAATTTTTTAATGTATCTTATTTCTCTATTTTAAAACGCGCTTATTTGCGGTATATTAAAAACTTAATACGACGTTATTATACTTATATTGCTAAAGAAAATTTCCTTACCGGCTTTTACGACGCGTTCCAAATTGTTATAACGTCCGATAACATCAAATTTAAATTTGCAAAAGCTGGTCTTATTCCATTTAATCCTAATAACGTTCTTTCTGAATTAGAGGTTCCTTTAGTTGTGCTTACGCCGACCGTCTCCCCGTTAACCTCTGCCGGTTCCATTCGTTCCCAGCCCGCAAAAACCCCTAGGAATATTAAGGAAATAACGCGATAATTACGTTATTTGCAGAAAAAGATTAGAAACTAATAGGGTAGCTTGTTAACTAAAATAGTTAAATCGGTTAATTTCTTAACCAAAAGTTACTTGTTACTTTTGTACGAAAATATTTTTTTTCGGGAAAAAGCTGCCTAATTGCGCGAAACGAACCACATCTTAAGCAAACGTCGTAGGACTAAAAACAAACGTTTTCAAAAAGGAGGAATACTTATTATATAAAAGGGATAAGCTTTTCTGGCCCAAAAAGAAAGGGGTAGTAAAAGAATGCAGCTAACAGCAGCTAAAGGGGGTCGTCGCAAAAAGGTTAAAACTAAGGAACGAAAGTATGGCGTTTACGGCAAGCCTGGGCATAATGCGCGTACTTATGTAAAAGTTGTAAATATATCTAGCGAAGAAGAATCCGATTGATTTGAATCAATGCGATACGTTGTGGTTAAGTTATTTAAATTTGTTGTTGCGAAGTGCTAAAAACCATCTAGACTACTTGTGCATCCAGACTACTTGTGTATAACGTTAAGTTTTATCGGTTAGCTTAACGTTTTTTTTGCAGCTTTAGTAATAAACTTAGTTAAAAGTATTGATTTATCTTGTATTAGGTATCGAACGGATATATTTTTAGTAAATTTAAATAATTGGGAAAACTTAAGGACAAAATTATTCGAATTTCGGTTAGGTTCGTTTTAAGTATCGTTAACTTATAAAATATTTAAAGTATCGCTTAAAACGGGCGACCTTTTAATTATTTTATTTCGATAGTGTTATGTTCGAATTAAAGTAAATAGAATAAACGGTTTCATTATAATAATTTTAATAAATAAGAACATAAAGGAAGAAAATACCTGTTGTTTTAATAAAACTGATTTATAATTTTAAAACCTTATATCGTTAGTTATTTACGTAATTTCGATTAATTCTGTTATTATTTGTTAGTTATTCGTTCGTTGTAAAATAATTCCCGTTTTTATTTTAATTTAAATTATTATTATATACCCGAATTATATTATAAACTTTCGAAAATTTCGGCTTTAATATTGATAATTTTAAAGATAACGAATTATTATATTACATATTTTACAAAATAATGCCTCCAATTGAGAAAATAATTAAGAAAAAAATCTTTTCAATATTTTAAACGATAACGGTATATTTAACGAAAATAATTCGTTAAAAGACGAAGACGAAGATAAAGGCGAAAATAAAGGCGGAGATTATTAGGCCCAGATTACGATTAAAATAAATTCGAGTTTAAAATAAAATAGTCGAGAATTTAGTTTAAAATTTAGCTAATTATAATCTAGTTAATAATTACCGAATTAAGAACGATTTAATTTATTTAGCTTTTTTAGTTAACGAAGCCGCTTTATAACGTTAGATTAGTGGAACCGATTTCAATTTAAGATACGATTAGGGGCCGATTTTTTTATTTTCGATTAAAAATATTACGAATACCGGGAACGTTGATACGGGGATTAGTTAGATTGGTTCCAGAAATAGTTTTGGTTTTAAGGAAATGTTAGGAGCAAAAATAACGAAGATTTATTAAAAGAAGTTATCAGCATATTTAATAAAATGAACCGTAATTCGGAATACTAGAAGAATTTTATGTAGGTTTGTTATCGAATAACTGGGTAGCTTAAAATTAAGTGTCGGCGATGTGGGTGCTACTTAATATATCCTGCTTTTTTTAAGAAAAACGGAATAAGCTTTATAAAAAAGCATTTACGAAACGACGGCTGCCGTAAGAAGGTAGGCCAGGCGGAGCTCGTTGTTAATAGAGGGATTTTTGATATAATTACGGTATGTTTATATTCGAAATAATTTTGAAATAATCCTGAAATAATCGTTATACGAACTTTTTATTAGTAATTTCCGATTAGGCTTATTTTATTTTAATTTTTATTATTAAAATAATCTTGAAATAATTTTGAAATAATTTTTACTTATTAAAATTAAAACCCAATATTACTTTAAGTATTTGATTTCGATTAAATCTTTTTGATTAATTATTTCGTATTTTAATATTTGCTTATTAAGGGCTTTTAAAATGAGCATTTCCGAATTATGATGTTATTTTACGGTAATAGTTTTAAATTATTAAAAATAAAAATATATTTAAAGTAAATACGGACGTATATTAATGTAATTATTAAATATAAATTAAAGGATATTTTTTAAAGGTTTATATCTCGGTTAGTTATAACGTTTAGATTATGCTTTATTTGGTATTTTCGTTTTAAAGGATTATTATTTATTGGATTAACTGGGAATAAGAGAGACGTTATTTTTTAATTAATATTTAACTTTGTAACATCAAATTAAATGAATTTAATGGCGATAAACTGTTAAGCCGGTTGAAAGAGTTAAGAATAACTAACCGATTTCGTGTTCTTATTGCGGATAATAACCTTGGCGTTAGGTAACTAACTATGTAAAGATGGCTTTATCGAGAATTAGGCGACAAGTTCCAATAAGCAAACGAAATCCGGCATTACGTATATGTATTATATGTTTTATAAAAGGTATTTAATAACTTTTTTGAAGCTTGTGGTATCAAGCCGCCGAATAAATTAAAAGAAGCTTTGGGCGAACAGAATAAAAAAAAGAGAAGTTTGCCGAAATAGGGCAAAACCTTTATTAATATGCGGGAAGAATATATGACTGTATTGGTACGTATTTTATGAAATAATTATAAAATAATTTTTTAATTATTTTAGTTACGCGTTTTTATTGTTTAGATTTATTTTGGCTTTAATAAAAAGAAAACCTTTTTACAAATATAACAAAATATGATTATAAATAAAACCTTAAATATTAAAAAAAAAAATTTAAATGGGCCGTAACGTATATGGCCGTTAAAATTCCATAGTATTTTTTTTATTACGGGTTATAAAAATATATTTTGTAATTCAAAGGTTCGTACGTAAATATCCGCTATTAAAAGAAACGGGTTATATATTCCCTTTTAACGGTATTAAATTCGTTCGTTACTTAGTTAATATTTTTAAATGCTTTATCTAAATAACGAATAATTTCAGTTTATTGCGGGAAAACCGTATTTTTTATATGGTCGGTAGGTATAAAGTTATGCTTAAGTATTTACGTAAATGCGAAAAGTATATTATTATAGCTTATTAAAATGTCACCCGGATAAAGAACTAAAAGACGAAAAAGAAATAAAGAACGGGAAAAATTTAACAATCTTGGATTTTATTAACAAATTACCGATATGGTTATAGTTATTACGAAAAGGTATTAAGTTGGTAATTTTAAAAATTTTCAAATATATTAATGAAGTTTTTACCGATAATCGCGTATTAGTTTATTTTTCCGTCCTGATTTAATTATTATCAAATAATACGGCGGTTAAATTCCGGGATTATTTTAACGACTAGCAGAAATATTTCTAATTAAAATTATTTAACGATATATTTTATGCTAAAATTATTAAATGCTTTAAATAAACTTATAAAACGTATTAGAAAAAAATATAATAAGCGGGATATATAATTTGTTAAACGTACTTTTATTTCGAATTACGGAAACCTTACAGAAATCTTTTTATTAAATTTAAGTTTTGACAAAAGGGGCTCGGTATATTGTATTAACGATAACGTATAAAAGGATATTATTAACGATTATTTTTGATACGAACTTAAGTAATTTAACCGGTATTTTAAGGATTATTTCTTAATAATTTTATTTAAACATCGGCCTTAAAAAACCGTTTTGATATTACGGTAACGGATTAATAATATATTCTCCGGCTTCGTTTACCTTGTACGTAATTTACTGTATATTTAATGTTCTTCCGTATTGATATAACGTATTTAAAGTTTTGCTTAGTTGGAATATTATTTTAACCGTTAATTAATGTTACCGTAATAATTTAGATTAATTCTAATGATATTATTTTATATCCGAATTAAGGTATTTGATTTGGATAATGATGTTATATACGATAATAACGATCCCGTTTATGTACGGAAACGATTCGAAAAACGGAGAAAAGAAATGCGAAAAGTATTTCAAACTTTATTTATCGAAAACCTAAGGAAGTTACCGGATTAACATAACCTACCACCAGATAAGCTTTATAGGGTATTATATAAGGATTTAAAAGATCCAAATAAGCTCGAAAATAGTAGGGATGCAAATTAAGCCACGTTGGAATTTCTATATATTGGTTAAACTGCTGGCGAAAGCAGATTTCGGCATATAAAAAAGGCTATATCTGAAAATAATCCTTATAGAAAACGAAAAAAGCTAACAAATATTAATAATAGGAGTACTATTAAAAAACGGGCGAAAAAGACCTCGAACGGTTAAACTTTAACTCCTAACCAAAACCGGCTCTTTTCCTAAGATAGTTTAAATTTATTATTATAGTTTCAGCAAACAAGGTTTATAGTTATTAAAGTAGGGCGACAGGCAATATAGTTAACATATTCGCAACTTCGGAAAGCAGATTGAATTTCGATATAAGGTTAATATATATAATGCAAAAATGCAAAATTTTTTATTAGAAAATAGTGAAATAATTTTAAAATAATTTACGAACTTAATAATAACCTGTATGTACTTTTTTTATTGGATAAGCAAATAAAGCGGTTGCTTTTTCCAAATTAAAATTTAAATAAGGTTGTTTTATATTATTTATATTTCGCATTTTCTAAAAAATACGTATTAAACATTATCTGCATTTATACCTAATTAAAAATTCGCTAATAGCCACCTTTTTTTTATACCGCTACCGTAATTACAACCTTAAGCCATTATATTAGCAAATTATATTGCACTGGTAAGAATTATTGAAATAATTATAAAATAATCATATATTAATAATGTAATAGGTTATAAGGCGTCAAAATGGCGCGTATTACGAATACGGCCTGTAAATTAATTGCAAATACTAAAAAAAACCAGTTTGGCGTTAGAAAATAACCTACTTACGTTGTAAAATTAATATTCCACGGCTTAGCTTTTATTAAAGCGCTAAAAAGATACGCTAAACCTAGTAGTAAGTTTATATTAATTTCGTAAAATATTTTTGAAATAATTTTAAATTAATTAATTAATTAATTTAATTTCCGCTTTGCGTAAAATTCGACGATACTAAATAAGTTATAAGCTGTTATTAAAAAAAGCGCCCTTTTAACGTTTGGTACGTAAGATTTTGCAGAAGTTTAAATCCGAACTGCGATTTTAGGTTTTTACTTTAAGCACTATATAAAAAACAGCGAAAGTTGTATTAACGTCCCACATATATAAGCGAAACATACATATAAGCGAAACACTTTTTGGCACTCCGCAACAACAAATTCAAATAACTCAATAACAACATATCGCATTGATTTAAATCAATCGGATTCTTCTTGGCTAGATGTATCTACAACTTCTTCACAAGTACGCGCGTTATGTCCGGGCTTGCCGCAGACGCTATACTTCCGTTCTTTCGTCTTAACCTTTTTGCGACGACCTCCTCCAGCTGCTGTTAGCTACATTTTTTCACTACCCCCTTCTTTTTAGGCCAGAAAAGCTTATCCTTTTTATATAATAAGTATTCTTTTTTCTTGAAAACGTTTATTTTTGGTCTTGCGACGCTTGCTAAAGGTATAATTTGTTTCGCGCAATTAAACGCTTTTTTCCCAGAAAAAAGCGGCTTTATATAACAGCAATATATAACTTTTTGTTACAAGATTAACCGACTGAAATATTCTTGTTAGCGAACTACCTTAATAATTTTTAATTTTCCTTTGCAAGTATCGTCCTTATTTTATTGTTTTGCGGATATTTTTAAAGGTTTTCGCGGGAGGTAAAATAAAACCGGCAGAAGTTAGCGGGGAGACGGTCGGCGTAGGCATAATTGGAGGAATTTCTAATTCGGAAAAAACGTTATTGGGATCGAATGGAACAAAACTAGCTTTCGCGAATCCAGCTTTAATGTTATCGGACGTTATGGCAGCTTGGAACGCGTCGTAAAAGCCGGCGAGGAAATCCTCCTTAACAATATGGGTATAATAACGTCGTATTAAGTTTTCGATATAGCGCGAATAAGCGCGTTTCAAAATAAAAAAATAAAATACGTTAAAAGGTTAAAACCGATGCGAAAAATGCGCAGGCATATAAAGCGTAATAATGTTGTTGTTAGCGCAGTATTTTTCGAATTTTATCGAATGGTAGCTTTTATGGCCGTCGAGGATAAGGAAACGTTTCGAACCTTTTGTACGCGTCCGAATATACTTGTCAAAATGTTGGATTTATTCGAAATTCAATTTATTTGTTATCCAGCTATTATTATTTAATACGATTTTCCAATCAGTTGCTGGCGGTAAGTTATTACGGTACTAGAACTTAAGATAATTTTTTCCCGCTATAATAACAAATAGCAGTATAATTTAATCTTAAAAAGTAATAACCTGGTTAACTGTAACCCATTTTTTATTATTTTATTACGTTTATTTAAGTTTTTTACGTTTTTTGGCATTAATAATTACTATATCCGTTATTATAAAAAGCCCTATTAAGAATTTAACCTCGTTGAAGTTATGCAAGGTCGAATGGGTTCAAGCCTTATTTTCCAGGCTGAGCCAAATACACAGAAAATCATTACACGATGTAATTTGCACGATAGATACTATACCCAGTATCTTCGAACACGATAACTGATTAATGGTTTTCACGGTTAGGATAGATTAATACCTCAGTCCCATAAAGCCTCACTTTGAAGCCGACTGATGCGTAGTTGCCGATAAGCTTCGACCCTGGTAAACCTTATGCCCGCTGGCCACGGTTCGGCAGGGTCAGACAATATAACTCAGGAGATGTTAAGCTTTGCGCGGTAAACCTTAAGGATAAACCTTAACGGTAAACCTTAAAAATAAACCTTAAAGGCAAACCTTAACGGT
>QJNY01000675.1:0-36941 GCA_004155945.1 Monosporascus sp. mg162
CGGCGACCCCCGAGTTCGTCACGAGCGGCCTGAGCCTCGAGTGGAAGATCCGCATCGAGTTCGTTGTGCCCTCCTCGTCCGCCTCGTCTTATCCTAGCCGTTTCGCCGCCAGCGCCGCCGACGACGACGACGAATCGTCCGAAGAGGAGGAGGACTCCGACTCGGCGGTGTCTACCCCAAATGCCAACGGCGGTGGTAATGATGCTTATCCACCGCTGCGTCCTAACCGTTCCCGTTCTCGCGCTCCCCGGCGTCCCCGGCCGCAACAACCGCGACACCCTCCGCTGCTCGAGGAGATATCCCGCGACGAGCGCGGCGGCCTCGTGCTCGTCGCCGCCGAGAACCTCGACTGCGAGAGCTTCGAAGTCGCCGTCCCTATCCGCGTCTACGGCGCCGTCTGCAAGGGGCTCGAGCGCCTCGAGAGGGACGAGGCGCTCGAGGAAGGCCTCCCTGTATGATAAATCCCGCGTGCGTAATATATGCTCCTTTTTTCACCGGAAAATCTGCGCTCGGGGATAAAAGACAATTAGCTGTTGCTACATGGCTGTATGGAATGGTAGAAGAGTAAGATGGTCGACGACTGGTTTCCTTATGCTAGTGGCAGCATACTATAGGAGATATCTATGTACTTATTGCTGGGGAGATAAATGAGTTGTTATTATTCCACGCCACGTCGACTGTGCGAGGGCGGGAGGGTCGGTTGACTTTTTGACATGAGTATGGGCTGCACTGGCTGATTGGATATACCGTTGCTTCTATAGTAGACGATGGGGACTGTTTACACTTATATAGGCGGATGTGGCAATCGAGACTGTATGGTTGGTCGGGGACACTGCGGTTGTTAATGATGGGGGTTTGGATGTTATGATGTGGTTATCACGAATTGCTGTTCTTAAAGGATCTGGGCCGAGGTGTAAAAAATAGCGCTATGTACATACGTAATGAACTGTTTTTCCTTGGAACATTGTGAAGTATACGGTTCTAGAAAAGCAATAGTGGAATTTCTGGAAGTAGCTTTAGGCTGCGTAGAGCATCCGCCCTACCCTTCGTCTATGCGAAGGTCGCCTTGAACCCCATGTGACTGGACCGCTAACTCCGTACGATAAGGGGCCAAAAGAGGCATCACGTCTAGTTGTTTCAGGGTCACTTTCCGCCTGTTCCAGGGGGCAGGCAGTTGGACTTCTCAAGCTCTACCCCTAAGTCCTTAACTCTCAACTCAGAAGCTCAGGAGAAGGCGATCGTGGGACTCGACGCGCTGCTGAACGACCTGCATATTACCTAATTCTTCTCGCTTGGTATAGGGGCTTGTTGCGAGCGCCCTGAGTGATCCTATCGAAACACTGCTGAGAGCTCTGATAGGGATAGTTGGAGCCGTATACTTCCCCATATTCTCTACTGTCGGATTTTCAAAATTAATGTTCCTAGGTTACTATGTGTAGCCGGTGGTGTTATGGTCGCTAGAATGGAGGTACCGAAATGTCCGTCCGATGCATTCGCACCACAGATCATCATATATCGCTATTTGTTAGATGGGTAAATTTTCCGCACCATCATGCGCAATCTGTTTCCAGGTATGTTTATCTTAACCCAAGCAAAGGTAGGTAGGCAATGCGGTTCTCCGTCTCCTCCTTGCCTAAGATTTGACATGTCATTTCCGTGCACTGCTCTCAAACCCCGGTTGTGGTTGGTGCTGTTTCAGCGCGAGCATTCCATCGTCCGCTGCTCCTTCGCTTTTCTTGTCGGCCACGCTATGGATTCTATACCTTATCCAACTATAAGTTTAATCACTCGCAGCGGGTAAGACGGCTCTCACCAAGTAGATTCTAGCCGTATATAGCAGGCGGCAGTACCAGCAACTCTCTTGATGTCCATAGATATAAACCGTAGCGGCCAGTTCTTTGGATTACATTTCGGCACCTAAGTGTTCACCAACTAACCAGGGTTTTCTCTCACGTCGCCTATATTAGCAACAGTCCTGAGCTTGCACTCTCTAAATTATCTCGTACTTCCACTTCTTCTGCCGCCATGGTTCGAGGCATTATAAATATCTGTTTTCACATCTTCTGCATAATGAGACCCTTCTCAGACTCGTTGACAAGTCTTCTCTTCTGATAAAAGATGATATCAACCTTATATTTCTTTATGTCTTAGGCAACTCACCATAACGGCAGAACAGCTCCCGAGCACGACCAACACACCTATGTAGAATGCCAAGTATTCAGGGCAAGTGACCCAGGGTCTCCCTCCCGCGACCTGAATCGTCTGTAAGATCGTCTGAAGGGTAAGCCAGGGCGGTTTCTTAATGCCATTTCGACTTAAACACGTCGCCTCGCTCGACGTGGTGTTCGAGTGGAATTCCACTTGGGTGAAAGATCGCTCAGAAGTAGAGGGAAACGGCCACACTGATGCACTGGCACCTGGCGGTTGCGTGGTTCAAAAAGGAACACTGTCAGCATAATCCCAAGAGAGCATACGCGGAATATCATCTAGCCAGCATATCACCAGCGAAACCGCCTGGCGAATTGAGATGCTCGATCACCTTGACGAAATCCCTCATAGTCTGCACGCAAGAACCATGCGGGTTCTAAACACCAGATTTCACCTCTCTGGAGAGCAGAGCCCCGCAAGAAGCAAGGAGTCAAGCCAAAGTTGCCATCTCACGACCGATTACCTGGAGATGGAATATTGAAGCTCTGTCCAACCAGTTCAGCACGCTCTCCGCCTGCGACTTATCTAAGGATGAGCTAGAGCAGTTCTTCGCGATCTTTGAGCACTTCCCCCTCCTTAACAAGACCGACGAACTCTTAATACAAGCTATCAACTCGCGTAAGTCTCGGTCTTTTACTGTTCCAAAAGTTCCACTGCGAGGAGGTTGACTAATTTAACTCAAGGAGAATATTCCAGTCCCAATCGATATTACTTTTTCTTTATATTTTCAACTTTTTAAGGGTTACTTACAAGTATTTATTTCTTAGCCTTATATGCCTCTCGTATTAAAGATAAAGCGGTTGAAGCAATAGCTTTTAAAAATTAAAGTCTGTACCTTTAAAAAAATGGAGGTTAAGCTTTTAACTCTCCGTACAGCTCTAACGATAGCATCGTACCGATGGGTTTGACAATAACACGACCCGGGTTTGCACCCAGATGATATTACTTTAAGGGCCTAGACAGTCTGCGTCCGCCCCCCTCCGGATATATAAGCACGACAATCCCGAGCTTATCAAGGCACTATCGGCGGTGCCGCATTATGCACTATCGGCTGCCGCTGTCCCGCCGCATGTTGCTCGGCAACAGGAGTGCGGAAACTCCCCCAGCTACTAGTTGCCTTTCTGTAGATGATGGTGGCGCCAGCTGAACTGGGAGAAACATACTACTGGGACGCTGCTTCGTCTTCGACATGAAGCACATAGTACATTGCAGCAGTCATATATCTAGTGGTCTTTGGATGCGCTTCGAATCATCCAAGCCCTGTATGAACAGCTCAAGACATGCAATTTCATATTGTTATTTGAGCTGTGGGCAACCAACGACATCTATCTATGCGCCATCACAAATCAAGGTCCGAAGATCTCGTACCTAGGCGGGTATCATGGGCCCTCCATAACTCCTGTTCATCACCCCTCACTTCCTCATCTGCAGCGGTGGTTGGTGGGGACCGTTTATACTCGGGGTGTTGGGTATTCCCTGGGTTGCTCCTCCGGCCCCCAAGTTGCCTTGTGGTACGCCCTGTTGACCAAAATGAGCTTGCTGGCCGAGGGCGCCTCCTTGTTGCGGTAGGCTCAGGTTCATTCCATACTGGGGCTGGAATTGTGTGTGGGCCTGCGGCTGTCCCGTTTGAGGTGCGGTTTGATGTTGAATTTGGCCCTGGAAGCCCGTCTGTTGTTGTTGCGCTTGCGGTTGTTGCTGCTGGAGCAGCTGCTGTTGCTGTTGTTCCTGGTAGGAGTATTGCGGCTGATGTTGCTGGCCAAATTGCGGCTGCTGCGGCTGCACAATTCCTTGCTGTTGTTCAAACTGGCCTAGTCCCTTCTGATAACCTGCCTGAAATATATTCTGCGTTCCCATCGGCCCTTGCTGCTGCTGCGGTGGGAATCCCTGCATCGGTTGAGCTACCTGTGACACCATCTGCTGCTGATACGACGGACCCGCTGCTGCCGCGTTGAGTCCCAAGGCCATCACGCCTTTATCTATCGACCCGTTTCTTACTGTCCTAGATCGCGGGTCCACAGTGTTCCCGGTATTCCCAGGCTTGACCCACCGATCATGCCGGTATCCCCAGGTGGACGCCTTGTCGGCATCCGTTTTACACTGGATGCTCCAGAGGTAATTGTTGAACTGGTTGGACACCTTCGACACCTTCTCGAAGTGGTCCCTGTTGAGCACGATTTTATGGGTGCCCTGGTGCTTGTACCCTGCAAGGGCCACGGCACTCTGGAAGGCGTTACGGATCTGCCGGCCGTTCCAGACGGGCCCGATGGTGGAGTCAGGCTGGTTTTGGTCCTCGAAAAAGGTCTCGGCGTAGTCGAGAATGTCCTTGTGGTCGAGGTCGATCAGACCACTGTTGGTCAACTTGGTCAGGTGCGACTCCCAGATGCGCTTGGTGTACTTCCATTCGAGGGGAGGGTAGTAGAGCGCCATGTGCAGGCGAGACTTGAGCGCCTCGTCAAACACGCCCACTCTATTGCTCGTGAGGAAGAGGATGCCTTCGTAGTACTCCAGGACGCGCAGGAAGACTGTCGTTGATGAGATCTGGTCAGCAACGCGAGGAACTCCTGGCAGAGACACGGCATGAAATACGATAATTTGGGGTAATGGGCCCTAGTTAGGCCGGAATGGACAACTTACCTGAGACTAGGGCATTGCGCTTAATGTCATCCTCGCTGCGCTGGGCGAGAAAAACATCGGCCTCATCGAGCAGCAGCACGCAGTTCCACAGCTGGGCCAGTTGGAATGCCTCCTGGAGCTTGGTTTCCACTTCCCTGGGAGAGGTGCCAAGGTCACCTGTGAAAACGCAACTATTAGGATTTGTCTCAGGCCGGAGTTTGGAGAGATAGGTATACAAACCGCAGGTAATGGGGAGTAATGGCCTATTGTTCGCTTCGGCTGCGCATTCTGTCCAAGTGTTAGACATCATGGGCCTCTCGTTTGTAGGGGATTTACAGAGCTTACCGGCCGTAGATGTCTTTCCCACGCCTGGAACTCCATGTAGCAGGAGGATGACTCCCTTGCCTATCGTGGAAACAGTTAGTTTAAGCACTAGTGGCAAGGGGCAGTCGTACCCTTGGCTCGGACGAGGTCAAAGTGCAGTTTCCTGCTGGTGTTTCCGTCCATGTGCGCCTCGATCAGAGACTGGACGAGATTCTTGTGCCCGTCGGGCAGTTCCAAGTCGTTCCACGGCTCGAGCCGGGGCTGCCGCTTGCGAAGCATCTCCTCGCCTCGCGGGCCCTTTCCGAGTTTGAGACAGGCTGTGATGTTTCGCGTCAGGTGTCTGCAATAGTCTGGTATCGAGTTGTAGAGGGTGTGAGAGAAGCAAAGTGAACAGTTGACATACCCCACTTACGAGTCCGGAAGACAAAGGCAAAAACACGACCGGGGAGAAGAAGGAGGTCCTCGCGCTCGGTGGGAGGATGGTCCCGATCCCATCTCTGCCACTTCTCTATTTCGGTGTTCATCAGGCGGTCGGTGCTCCCGCGATCCCATGCGGTGTCATTGTCAACGTTACTGAACCCCCCCAGATCGGTGTCGTATTTATAGCGGTGGTAATCCGGTGGGCTCGGTCGCCAGGAGGGTACCGCATGCAGGGCGCGCTCCATATCCACCATGACTTCGCTGTCGATCCACTCTGAGTACCGAGAGGCGTTCTCGGGTAGGACGGTATCGCTGCTTGTCATCTCTTCTCCGTTGGGTTTTTGCAGCTGGTTTCTCCCCGTATAGTCTTGGTGGGTAGGTCGCGTGCATTCGATGAATTTGCGTCCGCGATTCACCATGGCTTCAGGGTCGATGTAGCCCCCGGCCTCGGCTGCCTGAAGCGGAAACGCGGGGAGGCTGGTGACTGGCTCGAGGCCATCAAAGGGCTCGATGAAGATGCGATGGAAGATAGGAATGTAACGATTGCCGTCAAAGTCGATGTAGTAGCAGTCAATGACAAACTGGGGGGGGTTGGTGCTCAGCATATGTTTATATTTGCCGCGACTTGCGGTAGACTGCTTAGAGAGCCTACCCCCCGTTCTCTGAATTACCTTCCAGATCTTCTGGGGGACGTCCTTGTCTTTGATGTAGATAAGAGATCCGGCAGGGAATGTGTACCAGAGATCGGAGAAGTAGACGTGCTCACTGAACTTTCTGGAAATGGCCGGCATAACATAGTGGTCCATGAACCTGATTAGGGCGCGGATATCTTTGATCAGACCGGTAAGCTCGGGCAGCGTTTGATTCGGGATATCTATCTTTCGCCCAGGAATGCGGGCGTCGGAGGGCGGGTTAAGCCGCCAGTCGGCGTCATACTCGTCCTCGGTCATGCTCTTGATGTTTTGACGGTGTTCCTCGAGCTTGACGAGGTGGCTGCGTATCTCTTCATCGAAGAAGACTAGCATCTTGAAGGGCCGCAGGATAATGAAGGTCACGTTCTGGTCAGTATCCTCGTGCCATGGGAGGGAGCCGTTGTGGATATTAAAGTCGATGTACGTTAGAAGTCGCATCGATTTTATTATGATGAGCTCCGGCAGCTCGTATCGACCGACGGGGAGTTCCTGTGAGACCTCGACAAGGTCGCATGTCTCGCAGTCGGTGCGTCCCGGTTGTTTGGCATCATCTTGGCCTACCTGACCGACCAGGACGTACATTGCCGGGTGAGCGGATTCGACTCTGTGAGGTATCGAGCTCCATCGGGCGAGCTTCAACTCGGAAGTGGATTTGGGTTGTTCCGGTGGCGCAGAGTCTGTCGACTCGGAATCGTCGTCGACTTCATTCTTAAGCCTTAGCCGCAGTCTCCTTAGCCGCTCGACCTCGAAGTTGACGGATCCTATCAGGTCCTGAAGCTGCTCCGACCACTCGTTGTTAGTGCGATGGACCAGCCTTCCTAAGCCGCCCTTCCATGACTCGATTTCATCCAAGGTCTTGGAAATGATCTCAACCTGCTCCTGGACCCTGGCGGCCCTGTTTGAAGTCGAGCTTTCAGAGGTCGCATACTCCGGAGACTCCATTTTGGCGCGAGGCTCTTCCGTATGAGTGGTGATTAATTCGACTTTGGCACTTGACTCGTGCGACTTGACAGCAATAGGAGTACCGGCCAAGATAACCTCGGAGTCTATTGCAAACACACCTTTGGAGAGTATAAAAGAGAGGCGAAGGTGGATGGAGAAGGGGGGTGCGTGTCGCGAAAGTGCAGGTGAAGTCCCACAGACAGTACTCGGGGGGCCCAAATACCCCGAAGTCCTTCAATTTTCAATCAGAGAACAAGGCTGGAAGAAAGAACAAATCAACAAATTGCCAAGGTTGTTAAAGCCAAGACCGTATGGCGCATTTTCGTGGAATTACTATGTCGATAACTCCTGCATTTCTGATTCGGCCGCATCACCGAGCTGAAATGCATAAGGGAGCGCCACCGGCATGTCAAGTCTGTGAATGGATGTCTGACATGCCGGGGTGGTGTGGACCGCGGTGACTGTCAGCCAGTCGTTATGATCATACAGCTCCTGCATGGCGTATAGCACACGTAGGCCTCGACAGAGCCTCGTTGCCGCGATAACAGCCGAATCGACAACGAGCACAAGCTCCTCTCACCATGCATGAGAAACATAACTGCTAGTTGATCTTCATCTTGATACCCTTCCGACTTGGGTCTTTTGACTCGCAACGTCAAGACACGCCGGCTATCATGGATCTCAACAGCGTTCACAACTTCCTCTCCAACGAGGCCGGCAAGCATATGCCAGAACTGGCTAATCCTGGCGCTGACTTGCTCCAACAAGCCAAGCAGCTGTACATGGCTTACGACGGCCGGCTACCGAGCCCACCGCTGCCGGAGCCGCTGAGACCCTCCAAGCAGTGAGTTTGTGCCACCTTAACCATTCCATTGCTAACTATTGTGTCATACCAAAGGCTCGAAGCTTTTACCCAAGAATTTTCAGTCGGCATCAACGACTTTCTCTTGCGCTCGCAGGACGGCGAGGCGGCACAAGCATTTGCGGGCAGCTCCTGGGACAAGCTACAGACCGAAGCCAACAAGGCATGGGCGGCGTACAACAACCACCAGAAGCGGAAACGCAACTGGCGGAGACCGTTTGAAGTGCTCGACCACGCAGCCGAAAAGGTCATGACGAGTTGCTGCATTGAGTTCCTACTCGAGCTGGTGCCAAATGGGGAATACTCGTCCCTCCTGTCAGGGGGGTTGACACTGGCCTACAATGTGAGGAGTCAACTTAATGAGAATGAGGCAAGAGAGATTAGTCCGCTGATGAAAAGCAGACGGCGTTAAGAAAGGAAAAGTTCCGGGAAGGTATACTCGAGCTCTTTGACAGTTTGTCGGAGCGGGCGAAGCAAACCAAGGCCAACATCAAGCTATACAGCCGTGACCCAGACTTGCACGCTAAATCCGAGGAGCTGTACATGGCGGTTCTGGACTGCGTGCGTCACAGTACGACCTGGCTAGACTCGCCTAGCGCTTGTAAGTGAGATACACGAGCCTGAATCTTTTCTTTGTTATAGAAAGGGGGAAAAACACGATAACCCAGAGTTGGAAAGGAGAGGGGGGGAAAGAGAAAAACTGACTCTTATGGTTAATAGTCGAGTCCTTCAAAGCCTTCTTCCAGCAAAGTAGGTATGGAGCCAGACTAGAAGACGCCAAGGCGAACCTCGACAAGAAGGTCAAAGAGTTCGAGGACACGGTCAACATGTGCTTCAGACAACAAGTGCACGACATCCACAGCAATGTCGAGTGGATGAAGGCACCTGTCCTGGCGACTTTCTCGCTCCTTGCTGGATTTACCAAGGATTTTCCTGGTGAGTACCTCCCTGCCCTTCTTAGAGTAGCTTGACGGGAGGGTGGTTGGACGCTGATGCAGTGACGATGGTACAGCCCTCCTGGCCACTCAGCTCCTCCAACAAGCTCAACAATCGCAACCGCCAATGATAACCTTCATGCAAACCCCCATGATTACGAGGCAGCCCCCGCAAACCATGCCGGTAACCATATCCAGCTGGCAACTGCGCCAGTGCCTAGCTATGGAATACACCTCTGTTGCTCCTGGGACAGGGCAAGACGCTGCGACGGTCGCCCTATCCGAGCTAGATACCAACATTACCACGGCGATGCACCACATCCCACCTCCCTTACAGCGCGAGAACATGGGATTCCTAACACTTAGCCCTCAATTCGTGATGTGGCTCCGCAGTATCGACTCTGCCTTTCTCGTAGTCCACGAAAGTGAGGCTCCCCAACAGGGTGTCCTCAGCACGCTAAGCCATCTCTGCGGACTCATGGCAAGGACTATGCGCACGCCGGGGATGTGGATGCTCGCCTTCTTCTGCGGGCTGCACACGGCGGCTGGAGCGACATTGCAGGGAGGCAAGGGACTTATGCGGGCTATCACTTTACAACTACTCTCTACCATACCAGATGCAACGTTCCCGACTTCCATTGACCCGTCTATTATGGCCCAACAGTTAGGAGCGGGAGATCTGGAAATGATATGTTTCGTCTTTGCTACGGTCCTGGGTCAATTACCAGCGGGTATGGTGTTCGTGCTGATCGACGGGGCGCATTGGAACAGTACCGAGGCGAGGTCGGTGGAGATGCGTGCCGTGGTGCGGTTCTTGTATAAGATGGTGGAGCAGTTGCGCATCGCGAAGAGGGGCCTAGTCCTCAAAGTGATGGTAACGAACCCGTCGGCGAGACAGCGGTTTGCATGGGACCTTGTGGGAGAGGATCTATACATGGAGAGACAGGTCCTGGCCGGCGGTCATCGGGGGGTTGAGGAGCAGGTGATTGCCGGCGCGGTAGCTGGGTCACTGGGGTTGTAGGTGGCTGAGGTTGGCTTCGGACGGCATTGGATATGTCTCCCACAGCGTCTTAATTACGAGATATGCATGCCTCCTCGGCTATGTTCGATTAACTTCCAAAGTTTACTCCGCCGACTTGACCATTTAAATAATTTCCAAAAGCACGGACGAAGCTAGTAGGGTATCTGAAAGGGCTTACTGTCAGATATACATAGTAAGGAATATCAGTTGTGTTATTATATTAGGCTAGTTACGTATGCTTTAATACAGGTGGCCCACTTTTGGAATGCACCTATTAGCTAGCTTAGGGGTCCGTAACTGCCAAATACTGTCAGCTAGCAAGGGGTGTACTAGCACCCCAAATACGGAAAGGCTCCCTCTGATCGGAACTTATATGTTCCGCGGCTAGACTCCATAAAACAGCAGTACGCGATTTAAAGCCTCTGCAGCTAGTCATCCAATACAACACAACTAATATTCCCTATATCTAACAATTAAAAGCCTTATTCGCTTAATTCGCATTTTTATTAATTGATCAGTTGTAACTTGTTACTAAGACGATATAAAGTGTACATCAGTAACAATTATTTATATATTCTAATAGCCATAATGGCGACCACAACGTCGACGTCCTCCTTTGTCTATAAGGGATCCAAGGATTAAAATCGCTTTAAAGGCGAATTTCAATCTAAAACGTACACGCATAATATTTGGGATTATATTAATCCTGAAGAGGATAATCCATAGTCTGTCAGATTTATAAAACCTGATATAAAGTCTTATCCGAAAAGACGATTTCGTTAGATAATAACGCAAGCAGCTAGTTTCTTTTCCGAAAGAACCATACAAGCCGAAGAAATCGATTTTTACGGGCCGCTCGATAAATACCCTTAAAATAACGACCGAAGGCAGATAAGCCTACATTTAGAACTTTACGATTTATACTTACGAAAATCGAAAGTACGAAACCTTTCATAAAAACGTTAACGACCTTACGAAATGGGTCCTGGAATTGGTATTTCTAATAATTAAAGAGATTAATCTTTTCCCAGGAAAAAGCTTATAGGAATAGTACGCCAGTTTAGTTAAATTAAAGAAAGTATACGATAATAAACTTTTAATTAATATCTAACGAAAGTATCGAAAAAGATTAAAGCAAATTTCGAAATTCGCAAAGAAATTAAACGAATAAATCATAAAATAACAGGAAGTTATAACTTAAAGACAGCGATACGGTATTCCAAAAACGAGGATAACGATCGTACAAGTTAACGACTTTTGTATAGCGATAGCTCCGATTACCGGGACATGGAAACGGTTTTCCAAAGGAAAAAGAAAATTAAGATCGAAAACGGTACGATTAATTACCAGGCAGTAGCCGTTAACCTTTTGGATTATTAGGTTATAACCCAAGTACCGTTTTGTTACGAACCAGAAGTTCTTTAAGATAAGAGTGCTCCTCTCGGACTAGCGCGGACGAGCTCCGGGTAAACTACGGAGCTGGCCAAGACCTTGGTAATTTAGTGTAATCTAGTTAATTTAGGACAAGTGGGATAAATTACGGTAGATTATATAGATTAAAGGTACATTTACTAAAAGATAAAAGAATATATAACGAACGGTTTTTCTATATAGATAGCACCCAGATAAATTCGTTCTTTAACTGTTAATTTAAATCTTTAATTAAAAGTAACGTTTTTCGATTAAAGGAAAAGTCCGCAAATTTCTTTAACGAATAAATTACTGAATTATTTTTCGCCCTATTGTTACCTGCAAATTAAAAACCCCTTTCGGATACTGCTTATATTTCCAGGTAGTCGTATAACAAGTTCGTTATATTTTGATAGCTTTTTAATTAATAGCCGACGAATAGTTTAAGGCCTAATTAGTATAAGCTTTCCTAAACCCAGTAAAAACGATATTACAAAACGGCGTTTAAAAAACAGACGACATATCCGATCGCCATTACTAGCCAGTAAAGAATCGATATTTGGATTAAAACATTTTACTCCTTTTCTCTTCTTATTAAGAAAGTTCTTTCTTTAATCGACAACATGGCCTCTTTTATTACTCGATCTTAAAAAGAACCTTTTTCTTCTTTGCAACAACTCTTCCCGGCTCTAAAGGAAACCATTAAAATCCAGGAAAACGAACCGGAAAAGGAAAAAAAGGAATCCGATAGCCCGAAAAGTAAGGAAAAAGAACTTACGATTGACGACAAGCTGCGCATTTTGATAACTAAACTTTAGGCGGTAAAAAAGGAAAATGCTAAACTTGCTCGACAACAAAAGTTTTCGACATTACCTTTATTTGGCGCAAATTAATCCCGCGAAAATATTATTTTATTTTCTGTTTATTATAAAATGCTTAAAGTTAAAGGTTATAAGCTAACCCTTTCAAAACTTTATAATGGAACTATAAATATAAAAGAATTTTTAATTTAAGTTAAACTTTATTTTAAGTTTTATAAAAATTCTTTAACGAAAAATTATTAAAAAATAATGGTTATCTTTTAACTATTTGCCGGAAAAGTTCTTTTATAGTCCGAACTTATTATAAATGATTACCTTATAAACTACTTTAACTAATCTTTCGATTTGATTAATTATGTTTTCGGTAATTATAAATATTTTAAAGAAAAAATGCGAACTTTGTTTAGAAACGCCGATAAAGAATAATATACGGTTAAATAATTGTACCTTTTCCAGCAAACTAAGTTAGCAGTTAAGTATACGTTTAAATTTAATCGCTTTATATTAGTTTTTAATTTTCTAAAAAGCGTATTACTGTATCCTTTTTATAACGCCTTAAAATTACAAGTTAAGGATAAAATATATAAAGTGCCTAAGATTGGCCCTTTTTAGAATTATATTAATAAAGCTATTATTGCTGATCGACGTACCTTTAAAAGGTACTTGGAAAAAAAGAGATCCGACAGAAAAAGAGACGATCGAAACTTTAATAATAAGTCTCAAAAAAGCAAAAATAAGGATAAAACCTAAAGAAAAACGAATATTACTTTAAAAAAGCCTAAAAAAAGTCGAATGTTAAATGCTTTAATTATAGCAAAAAAGGCTATTATAAGAACGAATATCGTTTTCCAGCTAAAAGGAATTTTAAGAAAAAAAGATTCCTTAAAAAAAGGCCCGAACGGCCGAATAAAAAATAAACAGTAAAAGGAAAAAAAAAAAGTTAATTCTACCTTTTTCCAGTAGGAATATACCATTGCGACGACCTACTATGAACCAAGCGGCGACCCAGAATACGAACGTTATCCGATTTGCTAAAATCAAATAGCTAAAACCTGCAAGTATTATCCCGAATAACTAGCTTCTAAGGTAGCCATAAGGTTAAGATGCGAATATTATTTAGATATACAGAAGTACGAAATATACCACGAATATTGTTATGGCCAAAGGCCTTGGCTCGATTGACAGACGGTCGGTGTTAAGGATTACTTGGATAATGATAAGGATGACAGAATAATAGTAAAATATTACAGCTGTTAACTTAAGGTTCTTTACGTGTTACAAGTAGCCCTATATAGGATACGTATAACTGTATAAAGGTATAAAAGTCTAAATTTCGTATACTATCGAAGATTACGTAGGAACATATAGGTATATATATACGAGAAGCAGGCAGGTATGCCCGGACCATTGTAACCCCTAATAAGTTCCCCTTTTATACCAAAAAAAACCGTGTAACGTACGGTACTATAACTAGAAATACGGCCAAATGGTTTAAAATAATTAATTTAGGTAAAGAAAAAACTAACGCCTACATTTCAATCCTTATATGTATAAAACCAACCGCAAATTCTAAAACTTCTGTATGTTCCTACAGGCGTACATTATTTAAATCTTATGCAACAATTTTAACGCAATATCCGAAAACCTTAACCATTTTCTTAAAATAGCTGCCGTTAAATTTACTTTCGTAAAAAAATGCTTTCGACTATGTCCAGGCGGCGCTAAATAACGGTCAAATCGCTAGTAATACCGGATGGAAGTTTTTTGTTAACTTTAACGGCTAAATCCACCTTCTTTTCGACATCTTGAACAGTTTTATCGATCTTATTGTCAATTTTGTCCTCGATGGCCTTATAAACAGTATCGGCATCGATAAAAGCGGCGTTACCAACGTTCTAAAAGTCTTTTTTTTCGAGCTTTTTGTTACTGGTATTAATGTTTTTCTGAAGTAAGAAAATAACGGAATGTATAACGGAATCGTTGCCGATAATGGCGTTACTTTTCTTGGTATTAGAGGTAACCTGGTACAAATTAAGATATCCCATTTCTGCAAGATAGTTACCAATATTACCGTTTAGATAGCTTTTCGGATCGCAAAATCTGGTGGTTAAAATAGCCGCTTTAGTTGGCAACTTACTATCGTAAGCCTTTTTGGATTTTTATATGTTATATACCTGTTTTACGCAATCCTTAACCGATTTGACGTAAGGGTGTCCAGTATAAATTTTGGTACTATCTTTAGCGACGAAGTTGTTAATTTCTTTGGTAACTTCAACCATTAAACGGGTATTGTAAACGTATTTTTTGCAAGCACGTATAAGATAATTTTCCATTCCGGTTTGGCTATCGGATTTTTCGTTTTTTTCGTCGTATACGTCTATAACTTTCTGTTCGGTATTTTTAATTAATTTACGTTTCGCTTTTTTGGCCGCTGGAAGCGTCGTAATAAACGGAAAATGCTTTTTGGCGGTTTGCTTTAATTATTAGGTTAAGGATGGCTTTTTTCCCGTAAAGGTGAACTTCCGAATTAGTATTAACGTGTTATTAGGAAATTCGGTATCCGGATCGATTAGGACGTACCCTTTTATCTGAAAATCGGTAAAGCTGCCTAAGCCGATATCCGTGTCCTTGTCGTTATTACCATTATAGCCGGTCATATTAGGGTTAAATCGATTAATAATCGTAGGTGCCGATTTTTTTGCGAAGTTATTTACCGTTTTGTTAAACTTGGCGCAGTTTTTATTAAAGATAACAGTTTGGTTAATTTGTTTAACGTAAAGGTTCTTATTCGAGTTTTCGGATAAATCGTCGACGACGATTTGGGTATTAGGCGAAATAATATCGTCCTTTTAAGTTGTTCCTTTATTAGAGATAACCGTTTTCTCGGTAAAGGATGCCTGGTTTAAAGTGGTATTAAACGAATTAAAAGATTAAAAGAGATTTTCGCCCTTTTTAACGATGGTGTTATTTTGGATTTCGATAAAAGAGCTTAATTTGATAATAACGATTATATCAACCTGTTCGACGGATTTGCCGTTATCTTAACCACTAAAATTATTTTCGTTTTATTTATCGTTATTATTATCATTAAACCAGTTATCGTTTGCAGTTATAAATGGGTTGTCGTTTATAAATATAAATACGTTAAGGCAACTAATTTATTCGTTTTCCTTATTATTGGAAGATTAAAAGTTTGTAACAGTATTAGAAGTAGTTTTTTTATTTGCTATAACGGGATTATGGTTTACCTGATTATCTTTAAGTAATAAGCTAAGCGGATTTTTCGTCAGAAGTAATTAAATTTTTGTACAAGGTTGCGAACGACTACCGATTTATATAGGGATTATTGATAATCGGCGGTAAGAAAGAAAGGAAAAAAAAGGGTGGAAATTTATGGTAAAAGTTGCTTTTTTATAGTCAGAAAATTTCTAATGTCGACGATGTGCAACTTCCTAATAACGTAAAATTTTCTAAGGAAGGTACGAACAGTTTTATAATATAAAACAAATATAACGCAAAATTGGTTAAAGCTAGCGAAGAAATAATAATATTTAAATACGGAAAATATATAAGAAAAGTTATTAGCAGAATTAAATAATAGATAAAACGAAATACTTAACGATTTTAATAAAATATACGAAAAAAATTTAACGAATATCAATAATTATTTTTTATTCGGTTTTCCCCTTTTTATATCGATAATAAATACGATTACGCATCTGTTATTTGCTACCTTAACATCGTTAAAGCGGATTAAATCCCTTTTTTAAATACTTATTTGGCTAATCGATTAAGTACTTTGTTTTATATTCGGTAACGGCTTTTTTAGCCGTTATAAAATGGTTTTTTCTGGAACGCCATTCGTTATTTTTCGCTATATATCCTGTCCATCTAACGAAATACTTAACGGATAGGTTTTTTCTGTACTAACGAATTCGCCGGTCCACGATGCCGTCGATTTCCCATTCCTGCACGTCGCTTTTTACGGCTATTAGGCCGGGCTTAGCAGTTCCTTGCTTAAATAGATTTTTCCCTTATTCTGGCCTGTACAACTGTATTACTGAAATAACAAAGTAAACTTTCTAACTGGTAAAAAAAATCCAATTTATATGCTTAGTTTTTTATATACTTAAAAATCTTAAACGGACCGGCCCGAATAAACGATTATTTCCGCTTAAGTTACCTAGGTAAATAATATCCTTAATATAACTTAAGATATACGGTTTTGCCCTTTTTAAATTCCGTTTGGGTATGCCGGTTATCGTATTTTTCTTTCGCAAGTATATTAACAAAGTCGGTTAACTATGCGGCTTCCTTAACATAATTCTCTTATACGATATCTATCGCGTTTTCCGAAATTACCGTTCGTTTTTTTTCGTTCAACATATACAAAATTAATCTAGGTTAAAATCTGAATATTAACTTATTAAAGGATCGCCTTATTATAACTGCCAAGGAGTTATTAAAATAATGTTGCAAAGTAGGTATTATATCCGTCTATAAAACGTTAAGGTCCGTAATTATATGAAAACGTATAACGATTTTAACGATTTAGTTCTTCCTTTCGGATAATCCGTCCGTTTGCAAATAATATGCCGTAAAGAAAAGTAATTTAATACTTAAAACGTTAAATATTTCGTTCTATAAGGCAGATATAAACTTTAAATTTTTATTGCTAATAATAATAATAAGTAACCTCTAATCGCAAAACTGTAACATTTTTAACATTATTATTACCCAATCCTTAGCCGTATACTGCGTACTGCCAGGTATTAATAACGTTTTCTTATTAGCCTTACACAAAATGGTACATAGGTTATTTAACGTATTATACTTTATTAACGCCCAGAAAATATCTACGGATATTATTTCCGGCGTATCCGTAATAAAGTCCATAGTTATCGTATAATACGGCAATTTAACTACTGGCAAAGGTAACAGTTCCCCTAATAATTTGTTCCGATCCGTTTGGTTTTTTCGGTAAACCCAACAAAAACTGAAGTACTTCGATATTTTAAAGTATTTCTTTGCGAAATGGATATTACGTAAATCCTCTATTATGCGATTCCTGCCGAAATAATACTTTTTGTCATATACAAGCTTTAAAACGTTTTGGACGTAAGTATAAAGAATACATAACCCCTTATAACCGTCTAGCCCGACGTAATACAAAAGGTTATCTTGCAATTTAAATAGCTTATATTATTATTTTTTGCGTTTGCTAGTTTCCATTTTCTGCAGCATAGCGTATACGTGCTTGTACCGGTAATCTATTACATATCTCATAATAATACGGGCCTTAAATTTGTTATTAATAACGGAAGTAACTTGGAAAGTTTTGTCCTTTTTTGCTAAGAAATACCAAATATTAACGTCGTTCCATATATCGTTTAATTCGTTAAATTCGTTTCGTTTAGCTGTTTTCTAATTCGAAATTACTATCAGCAGGCGTAATAACGCGGTTGGTATTACGTTAAGCTTTCCTGGGATATGATATATTTTTAACTGAAATTGCGATAAGAAATTAATTGCCTTAGGTAATCTAAAGTTAATTTTATTAAGGTTTATAATAATTAGAAACGTATAAGTAACGATTCCTTTTATAAAAGCATAATCGGTAAAAACCTTAACCGGAAATCGGCTAAATTAAATAAGTTTTCGGAGTTTTTTGTATCCTTATATTAAGGCGGCCATTTTTCTTTTTATAAATCCGTATTTTTTTTCCGCGTTAAAAGTTAGCTTAAACATAAAAAGGATAAATTTAATTTCGGTTTTAGGTATATCCTTACCGGGGATAACTTAACCGTCCTATTCGCCAGCCAGTTAAAAAACTATAATGCTATAAGCTTTTTTATAAACGTTTACCTTAAAAAAGAAAGGTTTATTTTTTTGGTAGTGATACGTAACGTATTAAATATATAAATAGTATTAAAATTAATCTTATACCTTTTTTTCTTCGTCTGTCGGTACGAATTTAATTTTAAAAGTATGTATTTATTTCGTTTACTTCGACATTTTGATAAGTAAGGTTTTTGATTTTTTAAGTTTCGCCAGCAGCTTTATTTTTCGTTATTTGAAAGGTACTGCTTTAACGCCATACTACGCAATTTTTTTGCGCAGCTAAGTTGCTATACCTAAGTAGGTTTCCAAAGCGTTAAGCGTATTAGGAAAAGCGAGCTTTTTAAACGCGTTTATACGGTTATTAATTTTGGAAATTCCGTTTCTATTAACGTTATAGCTTAACAGGCGGATTGCTGGAAAGCCGACGAAGGATTTTTCCGCGTTAATATAGACCCGCGTTTTGTTAAGTATGTTTAATACGATACGTAGGTGATTTATATGTTCTTCGGTATTAGTACTAAAGATGATGATATCGTTAATATATGTACGTACGAAACGCTTATATACGAAAAATAGCCTGTTTATAAACTTTTAAGCAAAAGCAGGAGCATTACGAAAGCTTATTAGAATTACGTTAAACCTTTTTAGTTTTCGGAGATTGATAACTATTATACGGTTCCGGTGCTCCGTTTGTATTGGCAACTGAAAGTAGAAATTAAATATATCGAATAAGCTGAACTATATTTTACTAACTATGATATTTATAATGTTATCTTGGTCGGGCAAAAGATAAATATTAGGGATTGCTATTTTGTTGAACGGTTTAAGGTCGGCTATTATACGCTTTTTTTTATGTTTAATGTTTAATTTCTTTTATACGATGAAAATTAGAATTGTAACGGGGGTAAATTCGTTTTGAAAGAATATTTTCCCTTTTTTGTATAAGTCGTCGTGTTTTTTGTTAAGGACTTAGTGATTTTTAATACCTATCGAGTATATCTTAACCGGTTTAAGTTGTTTTTGTTATCCGTCGATAAGGTCGATACGTATTTTGTATTTTTTGGGTATTAATATTATGCCCTTATTCTAAAAAACGTCGTAGCTGTCGATTAGGCGGCGTATCTTGTCGCTGATCACCGGGTCGTTGTCAGCGATAGCCGCGCCGTTTTTGGATTTGATAGACAGAACGTCCGTTGGCTTCGTTATGCCGTATAACGGGATGTAAAAGTCGGCGCTTAGGCGTTCGTCCGTTTTCGCGCCTTTTATACTTTTTATAGCGGGAATATAGATTTTTTCGACCATATTAACTTATTTCTTTCAGGTTAAACCGGTTTCTTAATACTGCTTAATATCGTACTAGTTAGTTAATTAAGCTTCTTCGTTACTTGTATAATTATATATAGTATTAATCTTTTCGTTCTTTTTGATTACTAAAAACCAAACCTTAATGTTATAAAGGATGATTTTCTTTGGACTAAACTTATCGAAAGTAAGGTTTAGCGTTTCCGGGTAATCCGCTATTATGTATACCGGCTAAATTATCCGATTTTTTTTATCCGTTGGTTTAGGTAAGACGACGTAATCCACGTTAATAAATGTTGTAATTATTGTAGAAATAACCACTATATATACAGTTATAACCTTTTTTCGTATTAGCTTTAAAGTTACCGTTTTAACGGTCTTCCCTTTTACCTTTATATTAAAGATTAATCGGAAGGTATAGCTTCTTTTAACGAAGTCGATTTTAACTTTATATTGGATTAAAAATTCGGTACTTAGTAACATTTTTAGCTTAAAACCATCGATTACGTTTGCTTTAACTATAAAATAGCCGTAATTTATATATCCTTAATTTAGCTTTTTATGTAAAAGTCGAATTTTATATAAACATTAATAAAGGTTTGCAAGTTAACGCCTTTAACGTAAATAGGAGTATATTTATAAAATTTCGGATTTTTGGCTTACGAAATTATTTATTCTCGGTCGACAAAAATCGACGAACTTCCCATATTTATGCAAACGTCCATAAGTTGCGCATTAATGTTAGCTTTAACGCCTATCTTTAAGTACGACGTTTTTCGTTATATGTAATTTCTTAATACCGGATTCGGGCTGACTTTAATTATCTGCTCGTTATTTAGAACGAAATATATTATTCCGTTAACATTAATAAC
The DNA here is from genome assembly GCA_004155945.1 of Monosporascus sp. mg162. Lineage (NCBI taxonomy): Eukaryota > Fungi > Ascomycota > Sordariomycetes > Xylariales > Monosporascus > Monosporascus sp. mg162. The sequence continues at coordinate 20,264 of QJNY01000675.1, forward strand.
TTTTAAAGCGGGCTTCGAAAAATTTATTGCTCGTATAATCTTTAATATTGCTTATATTTTAGGTATATATTCTTTTTATGCATAACCGGCAAAAAAAATTAACCGTACCATATTACGTATCGTATCGTTAACGTAAGTAATTCGGTTTTTTATCGGTATTTTTAGTAATTAGCATTTCGTTAGATTCTTCGAGATATACGAAATACGTATTATCAATAACGTTATTTTCGATATATATTTAACTTTCCTTATAATTAGGTTTTAATTTAGTTTCGCCTTTGCTAAAATAGTAGTAACCGTTAGCCTGTAAAATAAATTGGTAAGTTTTGGCGTTTTTTTCGTATTCTTATACGTTTTTTTCGTTAATAAATACATAAATTCCATCTTAACGTCGGATTTTTTGACCAAATTTTCGGTACCGCCCAAAACGGCGTTAATAGCTTTTGCGATCCGGGTAATTCGAACGTTCTTTGCGTTCGGGATGCTGACGAAAACGCGATTTTTCGCGTTGCTATTCCTGTTCTCGGCGGTCTCCGGAATAACTACGGGGATTCGAATTAAAGGGACGAAATCCGGATGTTTTTCGATTACGTTATGGCGATTTTTAGCGTTAAAACTGGCGGTTGTTACGGTTATTATTCGTTTAATAAGCCGTATTATCCAGATTATTTATGTTATTATATAAATCGCTTTATAAAGCAAAGGTTAGTTTCGGTAAGTTGTTTAATTCTGCTTCCTTAACCTTGGCTTTGTCGTCGACCTTGTCCAAATATACCGTAATACTATTTATTCTTTCTGGTCGAAAGCATAGTATTTAAAAAACTGGGTGCAAAATTTGGTATAGGCAGGTAAATAGCTAAAAGTCGGTTAAATTACTTCATAATTTAGCGTACTTAAACAATTTTATAACGTAAGTTTTAACCGGCTTCCCTTATTTATTATCTTTAAAGGTATGCCGGTTTTTAATTAGTTATTCCTAAATTTTCTTTAACTTAATCCCGAACTGCTTTAATATAACATTTAAAAAGGTTATTAACTTTAACCGAAAACGGCTTTTATTAAGTTCGGAAAGCTATTGCTTTTACCAAGCCAATACGTTATTACGAAACAAAATCTAAGCTTTTTTAAAAATAACGGATTTTCAGTTATTTATATCGGCTTATTTTTTTATTTTTTTGGCCCATAAATATATATCGCGATAATATATTTATTTCTAGTTATAAAAAATAATTAAGCCGTTATGCTTAGCTTTTTCGGCATTTAGCTAAAATAATCCAACGTTTGTTATGCGGAACTGGTATAACTTTGTAATTCTCTTAGTTAAAATTTAATCGCGCGTAACGGGCGTTATGCCTTAATTAACTCGAAACTTCCTTATTTTCTTAAATAAAAAAATTAAGGTTTGTATTATACCGTCGTCCCTATTCGAAAGTTCGGACAGGTTTGGAAGGCCATTTTAATTTACGCCTTAGGCCGATAACCCGGGATCTCCTGGTAAAAAGGCTGACATATTTTCCTGCTTAAAGGTTGCCTTAATCGGGGTATTTTTTAAGGTCTGGAATTCTTAAAATTTTGGCTTATTTATCGGTATAGGTATTAATTCTATTAAAATTTCGGAGAGGTTTAACTGCTTCCGTTTTTCTGTTGGCGATATAGATACTAGCTTTGCTAACGATATAAATGCTGACTTTGTCGGATTTTTTGGAAAATTTAACTGCTTAAATATTTTTCCTTTAAAAAGGAAGTTATCGAACTCGGCGTTTTTTCCGTCAAAAGATTTGAAATATATATAGGCAGTTTTAAACTGTTAATCGAATAACTTGTCGGTTTTTTCCCAATAAATTGGAAAGGTTGTCGAATATAATACGTTAATAATTATTATACCGTAAAGGTTGTTAAAAGCGACGTTAAAATAGGTTCCTTTTTTAAAGAGTTCGATAGTTTTTAAATATTTTCGTAAAAAGTACCGGTTGTTAAGATATTTGACGATAAAAACGTATATTTCTCGTATGCTTTCGAGCTTTTCTCTTGCCGGTATAGGTATGCTTATCAAATTTAACGTTAGGTATTACCTTTATTTCGTACTTTTTTTCGTATACTTTCCCTTAAGTAGGTAAAAATAATAAAATAATAAGGAAAACTGGTTTTTAATTCGGGTAATAAGTATTATTTGTTAAAGATTACTTGGGTAATAATAGGGACAACAGAATAATAATAAAATATTACAGCTGTTGATTTAAAGTTTTTTACGTATTACGAATAGCTCTATGTAGGATACGTATAACTGTATAAAAGTGTAAAAGTTTAGATTTCGTATACTATCGAAGATTACGTAAAGATATGTAAGTATATATGTACGAGGAGCAGGTAGGTATGCCCGGACCATTATAACCTCTAACAGTCGGAGGTTGTAAAAGGCATTTCCGATATAGCTCCAGGGTTACGTAACTCGCTCGATAAGCTCATAACGCCTAATTGGATAAAAGGGGACTTAACGTCTCGAGCTAGTCGAGCCGAACGATAGTTCGAAGCGATTCGATAAGCTTAAAGAGGTTTTACTACCAAAAGGAAAATCGAACCGGTTCGAGCCGGTCGAGCCAATAAAAGTATATATACGTTTATTATTTTTTATAGTTTAAATAATACCAGTTTGCAATAATAATTAATTACTTAAATTTATATCTGCTATTACTAAACGTAATTATGGCTTTATTACTTAAATTTTTACGATATTACTATTAATATAAACCGTACGACTAGGTTTAATAATTAATTAAACTTATAACTGTTATACGTTATAAGCTTTTATTTAGTAATATCGTTAAACTTTAAGCAATATTTAATATTGTTAAAATGTCGACTAACGCCAAAGTTACCGTTCTTACCTTTACCCAGTAACTGTAAGAACGCGTCCAGCAGCTTAAAGCTTATAATTAGCAGCTTACTGCTTAGGCCACCGCCGCCCTAATCGATTCGGTATTAGCAACCGTTATTCGAAAACTTAAAGTTAAAAAATCCGAACCTTATAATGGTATAAAAAACGTTTAAGGCTTTTTAATTTAGGTTAAAGTATATTTACGATTAAAAAGAATCGAAGGTGACGCCGACAGAATCCTTATTGTAGTAGAATTTTTTAAAGGGAACGTTTTGGATTAGTTTAAGTTTACGTTGCGAGATTATTTGGAGAATATAGAAAACGATTAAAACACGGCTACCAAATTTTTTTTCGAAAGTTACGTTAACTTTGAATAAAAGTTTAAGGATAACTTCGATAATCCGGACGTAAAACGAAAGGTTGTATAAGATTTTTTACAGCTTGAATAAAAAGGACCAGCTTTTAAATATGCTGTCGAATTCAGAAACCTTATGTCCAAGATAGGATGGGTCGACGACGGAGACGATACCTTAATCGACGTTTTTACAAAGGATTAAAGGATAACGTTAAGGACGAAATTATTAAAATCGAACGATTTAACGTATTCGACAAATATATCGCTAAGGTTGTAAAAATCGACAATCGACAGTTTGAACGACGACAAGAACAACGTAAACAGTTCGCCTTACGGTCTAAATTCCAAGGCACTAACCAAGGTCGAAAGCGCTTTATACTTTCCACTTCCTATAAAACTTAATTAAAATTTATAAAATTAAAAGTTATCTAATCGAAAAATAAGAAATTCGTTACCTAGTATAACTACGGTAAGCCCGGATATATTGCGCGAAAACACAGAAGCTCGAAAAAGGTATATTAGGTACTAATCTTTGAAAATTAGTACAAAAAGGAACCTGACGACAGAAAAACGATTAATATAATCCGCGCCAAAAATAACGACAACCCTTTACTTAAGGTGCGATAAGGAATGAGAAAAACGAAAAAGCTAGCCCAAGCAGGAGCCAAAAGGGCTAAAAAAGTTAAAACCGTTGGACCAACTGTTACCCAGTGGCTATAAGAGCACGAAGGATGGAAAGAGCCGAACGACGACAAGCCACCTACCCGTATACAGCAGAAACGGCAACAGAAAAATAATCAGTTAATGCTTAACGTATGGTTAAAAGAATACCGAGGATAGGACGAAAACCTATACCTAAGAAAACCCGATCGGTACGGAAAGCTTTACGCGGTTAGCTGTCGACAACCGCAGTACAAGGTATACGAAGACGAGAAAAAAATATATCGCGTAACGAATTATGCGTATATAGCGATAAGGTTTCGATTTTAAAAATCGAACTGGGAGTAATTTTAAAGATCAAAAATGGTATCGCTATATACGAAAAGCCGTAATAATAGAAGAGATCGACGAACTGGCAGTTATTAAGAGCTGGCCAGAAGAAAAATATTACTTTATGTCGGCAATTGGTGCTTTCAGGTGTTGCCGGCTGGTAGATTTTGTTTGGGCCAGGCAGCAGAATGCTGCCTGGGACAGCCTTTGTTTACGGACGATCCTTTGTCAACTAATCGTATATGTAAGGGGCGATTGCCCGCGGATTAGATTTGTCCTTTCCTAAAACATCTAAGAGAATATATAAAGAAAGCTACGCTAGATTTCTGTATTCGATTACTGTGACTACTGATATGGTAGCATCTTTTGGTTGATTGGCAACCTAGCACGTTATACGAAGTAGTTAATTGCAGTTTAAAGAGCTAAGTTAATTGAAAAAGTACGAAATTTAAAAGAAAGCCGTTCAGCTAACGATTTAGAAGAAAGTCGAGTAGCAGTTGACGATGGCGAGCCAGTATACGAACGAAAACCCCCCCCTTTTTTTTTTCTTTACGTGGACCTTTTCCCGATCAGGAAGTTTTTTAAAACGAAGAGTTTTTCGGCGAGGGAGAATAGGAATACGAAGCATTTTTAGTAGGAGACGCTTTACTGCCTTAACAGCCGCTGAAAACCTTTATTTAAAGATAGCAGCCCGAAGCCGATTTAAATAAGCTTTATACGTTCCTGGGTACCAATATAAGTGGTATTAAACGGGACGTTAGGGCGCGGGAAGAAAAATACCGACAGGTCGAAGATAATGTTAAGGAGCTAAAGTTTTAAAGCGAAAGATATAACGATACGATAAAGCAGATGAATAATATAATAATATAGCTGTTGGATACGTTTTAATCTAAAACGCGGAGTTCTAAAAGTTCGCGCAGTACGAGTGTGCAACTGAAAATATCGTAAAGCGTTCCGCCTGAGGTTAAGGCGAATAGCTTTAAGGAAGTATTTATCGTACTGGAAAACGATGTAGAAAAAAAGGTGGACCCCAAAAGAAAAAAAAGCGAGGAAAAAAAGGTAAAGTTACTTAAGTTACTTAAGGGAAAAGAAGTGGTACGTAACAACCTTGATGATTTAGACAGTTTCTTATTTTCATCCTTTTCTTCGGACTTTTCTGGGGGCCTTTTAAAGAAGAAAAAAAAACCGTTATAGCTTTTTTAACAGCAGCTCTTCCGGTTTCAGCAGCTTAAATAGCTTTAGCGAGTTAGGTGTACGCTTAAAGGATAAAAAGAATTTTAAGAAGTTTAGTAACGATTCGAAGTTTCGTTAAAAGCGTTTCGACTTTTCTTTAAATAAGGAGAATTACCTGTTAAGTTGGGCTAATTAGGAGCTTTGGAGTAACGTTTTTAACCTTGTACTGGAAAAAATTAATTATGAAAACGGAATAAAGTTAAAGTAACTAAATTAGTTATGTTTTGCTAAGGTTATTACCAAAACTTACAAAAGGGCGCCTTTAAAGTTAATTATAGGGATTAAAAAAAGGACGAAGATGTTAAGGACGTTCCGGAAGATTTATGCAGTAACGGGTAAGGCCCGGCAAAGGTTCCTTTGGAAAGAATTAAGCAAAATCATATATGATAAAGGAGATTTAGTTTAGTTTATTACCAAATTTTAGAAGCTTTTACGGGAAGTAAAAGGCTGTAGTATAAAACTTAGAACCGAAGAATATATTATTATGTTTCTTATTATTGTAAAGGACAAGGTTGGCAGCTGGTGCAAAACGATGCAGTTAATGCTGCGGCAAACGGACTATTCCTTCCAGCAACTGATCGACGACTTTAACAGCGAGTTTTACGACTGTGCTAACAATAAAAAGAAAAATAACGGACGGTTTTATAATACACAAAAGGGCAAGGGAAGTAATAATAACTTCCGGAATAACAAGCCCGCTTGGAACAAGAACGGAAAGCCTTTGTGCTTTAACTGTGGCAAGTACGAATACCTAACGAAGGACTGTCCTAAGCCCTAAAAAGAGAAAAATAGCAAAGGTAAGAAAGGAAACCGAGGCCGAAGTGGAGGCCGAAGTTAGAGTAATAATAACAATTAAAGCAACAACTTTCGCAATACCCGCGGCGACACCCGCGGCGGTAAACCGGATAAAAAGCAGTTTATCTTTAAGGGCCTGAAAAACCTGTATCGTTCCAGTAAAAAAACGTTTAGCGCTTATATTAACGAATAACAGCTTTAAAACCTGATGCGGTAGTATGATAAAACGCTTTAAGGGGCTAAATGCCCGGAAGCAACTGCTATAAAAGGCGACTGGCCTATAGCTTTAGTAGCCGATTACCCTAAGTTATAGGTGGCCAACTGCCTTAAGCTATAGGCGATTAATTGCTCTAAAACGACAGTTATAGCGATTAAAAGCTTTAAAGCAACTGTTATAAGCAGTGCTATACTGTTACATATTTATTTATTTATGAAGGATAATAAAGATAAACTGCTTTAGAATTTAAAAGTAAACGTTAATATTACGCATAATATTAAGGATTTCGAAAAGAATTCGGTTTTAGATATTAAAAATAAGGAAATCCATATTATGATAGGCGGAAAACCTGTTGTCGTTGCTGCTGTTGGAACAGTAAAATGGCCTTTAAAGGGGTCCCGTAGAGAGAATAATAAGACCATGGTAAAGTATACGTTACATATTAACAACTTTCCCCTAAAGGTGTTTTCCGGAAAGATATTTTATAGAAAAGGTGGTTACTTAAATCGAAATACTTTGGTAAACCTTGATGGAACGCAGTTGACGACGATCAACGTATTTCGGAAAGGTTTTTTCTTATGGCTTTATGGGAAGCCGGAGCTTATTATTAAGGCCCCGGAGTCGACGAATGACGAGAATTATTAATAGGGATACGGGCTGGGGGGGCCATTCGGTAAGGAAGACGGCGGTAACCTGGCTAACGATTTAAGAAGCGCCCTTATAAGGGCCTTTAAAAATGGTAAGGTCTTTATAACGGACGAAGTTATGAAGAAAATCATTTTATGGCACCGCTGCCTTTGCTACTTTAGCATTAAATAATTAATTTAGACCATTAAAAGGTTTACGGGAATAAATTTAAACCTTAATAATGTAAAATCGCTTTTTTGTATAACGTATAACGAAGGAAAAATACGGAAAATCCCGTTTATAGACCTTTAAAAACGAGGACGATATATGGGAAAGATTATTTGGTATAATGTGGGTTTAGTTAAGCCTGTTAACATCGAAAACAACAATTACTTCGGTTTTATTACAGATAATTTTTCGTGCTGCAAAAAGTATTATTCGTTCAAAATTAAGGACGAGGTATAACAAAGCCTATGTACGTACATTACGCGAATAATAAAGCGATTAAAGTCGGTTGGAAGCTAAAAAATGCAGATCTTACGCCTGGACGGCGGCAGGAAGTTCGGTATAACCATAATCGAAAAGTTCTGTACAGTTAAAGGCATTAAACTGGTAATTTCCAGCTTTTATAACTAATATTAGAATAGAGTTGCAGAAAAAGGTATTTAGTTTTTATAGGACGAGGTGCGTACAACTTTAGCCCAGATGAAAATACCGACATGTTTTTGGAACCTTGTGATAGAAGTTATAACATATACAGTTAACAAAACGGGATAGTTTACGGTAAAAGATATGATATTAATCGAATGTTTTAAGAACGTATTCGAACTTGATAAATTTTATAAACCTGATAACAGTTACTTTCGAATTTTCGGCAGTAGGTATATAGTTTTGATTAATGGAAATTACAGGATTAGGTTAAAGAAGCTAGCAGCTCGTAAAGCAAAAAGTATACTGCTAAGGTATTAAGGGATACATAATTACAAGGTATAGCTTTTAAAGGGCGGTAGGTTATTGATAATACCTTATGTTACTGTTTATAAGGACCTGGAAAAGCTAGGTTAGTTACTTGACCTTAGGGATATTATTCGATCGCTTTTACAACCTGTATAGAAACGCCTGAAATACCGTTAGAGATAGAAAGGTGTCGGAATGAAAAATAAGGACCATAACGTTGTTTCTGAGGACGATACGGACCAGGAAACTAAGAAAATTAAGCGTGGAAAGGGACGCCCGAAGAAGACGGTTCCCGACCTGTATACCTTGGGAGCCTCAGATGAAGCTCTTGAGCTAATATGTAAATTGAAGCTAGCCTTAACCCAAAAGGGCGATAATTATGGCTTATATACCTTCTATTTCAACCCGTTATCGAGTGACGACGAGCTTTTTAACGACGACTTCTTCGGTAGTAACGGAAATACCAATCGAGCTATCCGAAACATTTACGAATATTAACAGATGGTTAATATGCTAAAGGATAAATATAATAGGATTTTTAAGGTTAAAAACTTGAAACATATTAACTTAGGTAAGTTATTTATTACTTGGAGGCTGTTCGTAGCAACGGACGACGGCCTATCCTTGAAAAAAGCTATAAAAAGCTTAAAACGAGAGATGTAACTTAAAGTAATCTTTATTGAAATTAAAAAAAACCTTTCGCGTAAAACCTTTAGGTTTACCTCCCTTGGCGAAAAAGCCCATAAATACCTTATAAATGCTAAATAGGTACTGAGAAAAAAATATACGTTTATAGGAGAACTAAATAAGTATAAAGCCCGTATCTGCGCGAAAGGATTTATCTAGCGAAAAGGAATTAATTATAATAAAACCGCAGCGAGCATAGCAAGGGCTATATATTAGAGAATCTTGATAACCTTAGCTGTTTATTTGGGCTGGTACATATTCTAAATCGACTTTATCGCTGCGTACTTAAATGGCAAGCTAAAGGAAGATATATATATAAAGCAGTTCTTTATATTAAAGAAGTATTTCGATACGTACCCGAAAAATAAGGAGGTATACCAGTTTTCCCCTAAGAAGGTTATTAAGCTAATAAACCCTTTGTACGGTTTAAAGCAGGCCGGAGCTACTTAGTAGGAAAGAATTAGAGAAATATTTGCGAAGTAAGGCTTTTACCTATTAATTTCGGATGATGCGATTTACTTTAACCCCAAGACTGGCTGTATTATCGCTTTATACGTCCATGATTTTCTGCTTTTCGAGGTTAATAAACAGTACTTTAAAAACGTTGCTAAGGAGATTGTTAAGGACGTTCCTATTAAGGATTTGGGAGATGCGGATTAGTACCTGGTATACGGATTGTCCGTTCCTTATCGACTAGCGACGTTAGACTAGATCAGCAACAGTATATTGAAAAATTATTAAAGTTAATAAGTTTAGATATTATAAAAAAGAAGCTTACGTTATTTATCAAGAATTATTTAAAGTATACAGTAAGACATAACGGCAGAGTTAACAAAGAAAATATATTCGAATACGCGAACTTGGTAAAAAAATTTAACTTTTTAAGTTATATTAACAAACCAGATATAACGTTTGCAACGTCGACTTGGGCCAGATTTATAAGTAATTTATCCTTAAAATACTAGGAATATATTAAAAAACTGCTACGATACCTAAACGGTATAACAAACCTATCTTTTCGGTACCGGAAGTTAAAACGAAACCACTCGTATCAAAAGTATAACAACCTAAGGTTATTCGGAGTAATGGATATAAGCTTTGCAGATAACAGCGAATCGGCGAAGTCTATAATAAGATATATATTCTTTATAGCTAAAGCGCCCGTATTATAGTTTTCAAAGCTATAGGGCGTTATTACGAGATATACCACGGAAGTAAAGTACGTAGGAACAGGAATAGCTGCAACGGAAGCAGCTGGGATTAGGAACTTTCTGATAGAGTTGGGACTTATGCCTAAAGGTCCTATTCCTATTCTGAAAAATAATATAGGTGCACTTAAATGGGTAAAAGAGATATAGATGTTACGAAGGAAACGTTATATTCGAGTTAAGTACCATTACGTACGCCAGGAGGTTCAGGCAAAAAACATTAATTTCCAGTACGTAAAAAGCAAAGACAATCCTGCCGACGGTCTAACGAAGCCACTTGATAAAGCAAATTTTGAACGATTTATACGGAACTTGGGACTGGAGAAAATACAGGATAAGTTAGAAGGCACTTGAGATTCGGTTGGTGCAACGGCTAAATGCATAGATCCCATTTGGAAATTAATATAAAGATTAGGATTTAATGCTTACATAGATTGGTTGGTTTTAATTTTGGATTTTTGGAATTCCCAGCCGCGGCCATCTAACGCAAAAGGGCGTGTCGGCAATTGGTGCTTTTAGGTGTTGCCGGCTGGTAGGCTTTGTTTGGGCCAGGCAGCAGAATGCTGCTTGAGACAGCCTTTGTTTACGGACGATCCTTTGTCAACTAATCGTGTATGTAAGGGGCGATTGCCCGCGGATTAGATTTGTCCTTTCTTAGAATACCCAAGAGAACATACAGAGAGAGCTACGCTAGATTTCTGCATTCGATCACTGTGACTGCTGACACTTTATATATAAACCTTAGTGCTATTACGAATAATGCGATTATTAAACGCAGGAAAAACTGATCGAAAGAATAGTAAAAAAGCACTGCCAGAAAATGATTACCGATTTACGGATTTAGTTAGCCTTTACGGAAGACCCAGAAAAGCGATTAGCTATATAGGAGAAAATTTGCTCCTTTTTAAGTTAAAGCTGGAAAACGTTAAAGCTAGAAGTTATTACTAAAGAAACGTTTTAAAACTAAGTGGAATATTTGATAGTAATGTTACTCTGACAAAAGCAGCAGTTAAAATAAATCCAAGACGAGAATAAAAAAATTAAAAAAAAGAATTCAGCAATTCGAGAATAGCCTAAAAGATTCAAGCTACCTGTGGCGGGGCCCCAGGCTGGTAGAAATAAAGGTGGATAGCAATACCTTAAAAGGGTTTTAAACGTAATAAAAATAGTACGAAAAAAATTTTTACGGTATAAGTACGAATTAAAAATAAGCAATATACCGTATTTATAAACTACGGCGTAACAAAAGGTAATTACATCGCCCTAAAAGTAATTAACGAATTACAGCTACCATGGAAGGATAAAGAACATTTTTACGAAGTCGAGAACGCCGAAGGTCAGATATTTAACTACGACGATAGATAGGTCCGATACGAGATTAATTACTTTAAAACCTTTATCGAAAAAGGAAAATAAACCATTAATTTCGACGTTATCGCCATAAAGGATTTCGATTTGATTTTAGGTTTGTTATGGTTGGAATAGTATAATCCGGCTATCAACTGGAAAATTTACGAAATAAATTACGATTTATTTTTTAACGATAAGCCAAACGACGAAAGATTTTAATATTCGATCAATAAGGTAAACGAATATAGGCATAAGGAAACGGCAAAAACCTTACCATTTACAAATATACGATATATTAAAAAACAGGGCATAATCGAAAAATACGACGCATTATTGCCAATTTTAAAATAGAATTTAAGGAAATAAATAACGATTTAAAACGACCACCCGAAAAGCCATTAAAATAAATAATTAAAGTACTTTTATAGTATTACAAATATGATAAGTTATTTAGCAAGAAATTTGATACCAAATTGCTAAAGCATAACAAATAAAATTACGAAATAATTTTTAAAAATAATAAAAGTACCGCCTTTTATCCGATATATAACCTAAACCATGCAGAATTATATGCATTTTGCAATTACCTCGAAAATAAGCTTTAAAAAGGATAGATTCGACGTTCCAAATTACCAGCTGGATACTTTATGTTTTTTGTACCAAAGAAAAGGGGAAAACTTCGATTAATGGTAGATTATCGACAATTTAACGATATTACCGTTAAAGACAGAACGTCGTTATTACTAATCACTAAAATAAAAAATCGCTTATACGGAATAAAATGGTTTACAGTTATCGATCTTCGGGATGGCTATAATATAATTCGGATCAAGGAAGGATGCGAATAGAAAACAGCCTTTAGAACGAAATACAGCTTGTACGAATACCTAGTTACCTTTATAGAATTAGCTAACGTACTAGCAACCTTTTAACAAATAATAAACCATGTATTAAGAAAATACCTGGATATTTTTATTATTTGTTACCTCGACGACATCCCTATCTACTTAAAAACGGAAAAAAGTAGGAAAAACACGTTTATCAAGTTTTATAAGCGTTACAGGACGCCAAACTTTTGGTTAATACCGAAAAAAGCCATTTTTATAAGCAAAAAGTCGAATTCCTAGGACATATTATTACGCTAGGACAAATTCGTATAAACCTTAAAAAGCTATCAGCAATTAAAGATTAAGTACCGCCTATTAACGTTAAGAAAATACAAGCATTACTTAAATTCGCCAATTATTACCGACGATTTATACGTAATTTCAGCAAAATAATTATGCTATTAACAGAACTTACCAAAAAGGATAAACCATTTAGATAAATTCTATAAAAAGAAACAGCTTTCTAGCAAATCAAAAACGCCCTTATTAATAAACTAGTATTAATTATGTACGACCTAAAGTAACCAGTTAAGCTAAAAACCGATACTTCGGATTATGCTTTAAAAGCTATGGTTAAATATTAAAACGATTAAGGAAAACTTTACCCGATTACGTTTTATTCCTATAAGTTATACGGAGCAAAATTAAATTACCTTATTTACGATAAAAAGTTCCTAGTTATCGTTAACGCCTTTAAAAAATTCAAACATTATTTTAAAAGTAACATATATTAAATTAAGGTATATACGGATTACAAAAATATTATCTATTTCTTTACGACACAAAAACTTTTCGGAAGACAGTTACGCTATGTAAAAAACCTTTCTAAATTCGATTACGTTATTATTTATCGAAAAGGATCAGAAAATGGCAAAGTAAACGCATTTAGTAAACGATCTAACCGGGAAGAACTTAAGATTAAGGTACAGCAGATAATCTTCGATATTATACCCGAAGGATACCTGAAACAGCGACGAATTGCTGCAATACGGGCAATATTACCCGATATACATTAACGCATTTAATAATATAATGCTAATTAACTAGCAAAATATTAAACAGACAAGATACAAGTACTCGAAGATTTATAAAAAAAACCTAATACGGGATATATACGAACATTTAGTATATGGATACCGAGAGATTTACAAAACTCTAAAATGCTTATAACGGACATATTACTTTTTTAAGATGAAAACTACAGTATAAAGGGTTATACGGCAATGCGATATCTGCGCTAAAGTAAAAACACGACGATATAAGCCTTACGGAGAACTATAACCCTTACCAGTCGTTAAACAACTATAAGATTCGATTATATTTAACTTTATTACCAAGCTTTTTTTGCCAAAAGATCTAGCTATAGGAGTACATTACGAAAACATCTTCGTAATCGTTAATCGATTCACGAAATTTTCTTATTTCCTACCTTATAACGAGGATACCGATGCAGAACAACTAACATACATTTTTCTTAAACATATTCTAGGTATTTACGGACTTCCTACGAAAATTGTTTCGGATAAAGGCACCACTTTTACTTCGAAATTCTGGCAAGGACTGATAGTTCAACTTGGACTAAATCACAAATTATCCAGCGCATTTAGACCCTAAACAGACGGATAGACGAAAAGAACCAACCAGACGCTAGAAACGTATCTACGATGCTATATTAAGAAAGCATCAAAAGGACGCCAGCAACTGCCAATTTTGGTTTTACATCTGAAGCCTGCCGAGATTTACATAAAGATGGACCAGCTAACGTCAAGGCAATTCTTACTTCAGAACAGCTAAAACAGCTGCATATAGAAATGAAATTAGAGCTTAATTTCGTACGCGACCAGATGAGCAAATATTATAACCAAAAAAGGTTAAAGGGATTAACTTTTTCGGAGGGGGAGATGGTTTACCTAGCTACTAAAAATATCCAGACTAAAAGGCCAAAGAAAAAACTCGATTTCAAATACATCGGCCCATATAAAATCGCTAAGAAAATCCCAGAAAATAATTATGAATTGGAGCTACCGCCGAAGGTTAAGTTCTATCCAGTTTTTCATATCTCCTTATTAAAATCAGCAGCCGATACGATTAAAGTTAATACAGGATAGAATCAAGATGAAGAAATCATGGAGGATGCACCAGTTTACGAGGCAGAAAAAATATTAGATATACGTAAAGAAAAGGGACTTACCCAGTACCTAGTCAAGTGGAAAGATTACCCAGACTCCGAAAACACCTGGGAACCCGCGAAGAACCTTACGAGCGCCCAGCGCCTCCTGAAGAACTTTCACCAGCAACGCCGGAAGCGCCAGGGTTAAGAGTACTCCAGTCTAGGTCACAAGGACCACTGTGCTCGGTACAGCGAGCGCACTTTCCAGAACTAGGATGAGCTTTACAAGTCTCTCCTTCAGATTTGCAACGCGAACAAGAAAACGCGGACATGTTAAAACTAAGGGTATAAATTCTTTTAGGTAAAACCAAAGCGTTGTTACGCTTGCGGGATTTCTGTTTTTCGATACGACCTGACATAGCGGTTGGATATTAGAAAAATGATATAAAAGAGAGAAAGTTACTTATTAAACAAATGCGACAAACAAATTAATCTTTAAGGGCAAAGATCTTAAAGGGGGGAGATCGTGTTATGGCCAAAGGCCTTAGTTCGATTGACAGACGGTCGGAGGTTGTGGAAGGCATTTCCGATGTGGCTTTAGGGTTACGTAACTGGCACGATGGGCTTATAACGCCTGATTGAATAAAAGGGGACTTGGCGCCTCGAATTAATCGAGCCGGACGATAGCTCGAAGTGACTCGATGGGCTTAAAGGAGTTTTACTACCAAAAGGAAGATCGAGCCGGTTCGAGCCGGTCGAACCAATAGAAGTATATATACGTTTATTATTTCCTATAATCTAGATAGTACCAGCTTGCAATAACAATTGGTTACTTAGATTTACATCTGCTATTACCAGACGTGACTATTGCTTTATTGTTCAGATTCCCACGATACCATTGCCAATATAAACCGTACGACTAGGTTTAATAGTTGGTTAAGCCCATAGCCGTCACAAATATGGCCAGATGCGCCCCGATAACCATGGGCAGAAAACCCCTAAATCCAGCGAATTCCTAAAACGGGCGGTATACCTTAAAACCGAAACCCTTAAACAGGACTTTAATAATAAATACGAACTTTTCCATTTCTCGGTTTGTAACGATAACGATTATTTAATTTACCTTCGAATAAAGGAAAATAACGATTATTGGCCCGGTTAAAAAGAAAAAACCTTTACAGAGCCTAATAACGACTGTAGATGTATCGAAATTTCCCGATAGCTCGAATATCTTCGATTTTGTTATTTGTACCCCGATTCGAATTAAAGCCGAAAAGTTATTACTTAAGGTTGCTTATGCTATACCTCTATACTATGCTTAACGTATAAACTTTTGAATATAAGAACAAACCCTACAAAAATCTTAACTTCGAATCGAAAGTTTTTCCAAACGTTAAAGATAAAAATTATTAAAGTAAAATGCCAGATTAGCTAACGAAAGTAATATATTTACATAAACAATAAATGTACTAAATACGTAGTTAAAAAAGCTCGCAAATAAAAACGCTTTTTAGCGAACAAAATTACGAACTTAAAAAATGGTAAAAACCTTCGAAATTAAAATATCGAAAAGCTTTGCAAACTAAGACCTTATGTAAGGCAAAAAAAGGATTACGAAGCCAGATCGAAATTCCTATTTAGTACCAAAGTTAAATATTTAAAGCTATAATTAACTTTGAAGTAAAAAGTAACTTTATTTCGCCAGCGGTGGTCGAAAAATATTATATTCTTTAAAAGTATCTTACGTTGGATATCGCCGACATTTCAGGTTATAATGTTATCTTAGGAATGCTATAACTTAATTCCAGTAATCCGTTAATTAACTAGAAAACTCGCCAGCTTTTTTAGGACCACGAATTAACTTTTGTTAAAAAAGGGTTTAAAAAAGTCTGTTATATTATCCGAAAAGCCAAAATATCAAACTCTGTCAATGCAATATTTTTAAAATACTAACGTTTCGAACGACTTTTTAGGGATAAAGAAAACTACGAGCTGCCTTTATACGGATAATGGGATTATCGCATACCTATTAAAAAAGGATATTACCTTAAGCTTTATAAAATTTACCACATAAATCCAGAAAAGGTAAAAGCCTTATAGAAAAGCATTTAATTAGACTTAAAAAAAGGTTATATTTAACCATCCGAATCTCCCGCAGGATACCTTATACTTATAATACCTAAAATCAAAGACGGCAAGCAAAAAATCGACCAAGATAGAAATCCGGTTTATCGACGCGTAATCGATTACCGACAGCTAAGCGACATTATTATCAAAAACGGTTATCCTTTAACCTTAATAAATACCTTAAGGGAAAACTTAAGCAAAGCCAAATAATTTACCGCCTTAAACCTTCGAAACGGGTATTACCGTATTAAAATAGCAAA
>QJNY01000676.1:0-36802 GCA_004155945.1 Monosporascus sp. mg162
ATCTTAATCTTGGGTTAAGTTATTCGAACCGGTTTTTTATTTTTTTTTTTTTTTTTTTTTTGTGGTCGAGCTTTTTCGAGTTTATCGAGCCGTTTCCCTGGTTCGACTGGCTCGATGTACTGACGCTAATTAAACTCTGCGAGCCTATTAAGCCTGTTACGTAATCTTGGAACCTATATCGGGGATGTATTTTATAACTTCCGACCGTTTGTTAATCGAGTTAAGGCCTTTAGCCATAATACGATCTTCCTTTTTTAGGATTTTTGCCTTTAAAGATTAATTTGTTTGTCGTATTTGCTTGGTAAGTAACTTTCCTTTTTATCTATTACGTTTTGTTATTTAATCGTTATGTTAGGTCGTATCGAAAAGCAGAAATCCCGCTAGCGTAATAACGCTTTAATTCTATTTCAGAGAATTAATAGTTTTGGTTTTGATATATCCGCGTTTTTTTGTTCGCGCTGAAAATCCAAAAAAAAAAAAAAAAAAAATCCTATAAAGTTTATCCTGATTTTAGGAAGTACGCGCGTTATATCGAACATAATAATCCTTGTAACCTATTCGGATCTTCCGAGGTTAAGTACCGTAGGTTAATGTAACGAACCTATTATATATCCACCTGGAGGTATGAGCAATATCCGAAATGGGGTCTTGATTTGCAGGTAACAATAATGCAAGAAATAATTTAGTAGTTTGTTCGTTAAAGAGGTTTGCGGATTTTTCCCTTAATCGGAAAACAATGCCTTTAATTAAAGGCTTAGATTAATAGTTAAAGAGCGAAACTAAGTAGGTGCTATTTATATAAGGACTTATTTATTATATATTTAACCTTTTATAGTAAGTATGTCGCGGATTTACGTAATTTAAGTAATCTGGTAAATTATTTAAATTAATTAAATTATTTCGAAGGCTAAGCCTTTTTTTGGTCCGAGGTTTAGCCGTATCCGCGTTAACCTTTAAGGACTTGGCCTTTTTTAAATAAGAACCTTTGTTTTTGTAATATCATTTTCCTTTTTTAAGTATTTTTGTTTCAAAGATAAGAACCGTAAATAACCCTTTTAGTAACTGGAGAAAGTATAAGGATTTTTCAGTTAATTTTATTATAACAGGCCGTATTTAAAAGGAAAAAGGAAAGAAAAAACTTCGATTTAATTAACGCAAGGCGCGTAATAACCGTACGGATTATATTGAAAAATTCGGTTTTAAAGTTAACCTTTATTCGAACTGTACCCGCTTTAGGGAAACCGATTGCTTTTTTGTAATTAACCTTCCAAGTTGTAATTGTTATACCCGTCGTTAACGCCCGGCTTATAACGTATTAAAGATGAATTTTTTAGTGAAAATTAAGGAAAAACGAGAACGGTTATAAAAGGACCAACGTAAAGTAAAAGACAAATTAATGGAGCTTTTTGGTCGATTAAAACGCTTGCGTTTTTAGCAAGACGTTTTGAAAAAGAAGGCTTTCGTTATTTTAAAGGAGGGTTATAAGTTGGATTAATTAGAAGAGCAAGAGAAACTGGAGGAAAAGCAGCGTTATATGGAAAAAAAGTAAGCGCGGCTTGTTTTTGAGATTAACGCCAATATGGAAACGTTTGCTTTTTTCGATTGGAGCGCCGAAGGTTTGGATTTAGGGGTTGGATTATTATCGCCTGCGACCTTGGCCGCGTTAAAAACGGTCGGTTAGGATTTTGGCGGTAAAACGTTTTAACTAAGTTTTTCGTATTCGTTAAATGCCTAAAAGGTTTTTAAGTATTATTTTTAAGTAAGTAATCCTTTTATTTAATTAGGTACTGGATTTTGTTATTAATTATTTTTAAATCCAGTATTTTTTCGATTTCGTATTTGTCGGTATTTTCCTTAATTTCTAAGTTTGCTTTTAATAAGGTATTATTAAATGCTAGTTTTAATAAGGAAATATAAAAAATAAGGTATATTTTTATTATCCTGGATAGCGATAATCGATAATTAATTTTGGAAATAACTTCGTTAATTTTAAATGAACCGAATTTCTTGAAATTAAGTTTGTTATTAAGTTTTTTGGTTTTAATTTGTAAAATATTTAAGGTTACGTTTTGTTTTTAGCGTAACAAATAAATTTTATTTCTTTTTGATAAAATTAGTTTTTTAATTTTTTTCTTATTGTAATATTAAGCTATTTATTATTAAAAAAACTGCAGCTTAATTTTAAGGCGAATTTGGATAGTTTTAATTTCGGTTATTATCGTTTCCGCTTTGGGTATTATTAAGGTAATTTTTGAAGCTTTATTAAATAATTACTTTAGTTATTAAATTTTTGCGTTCCGTCCGTATACGGCTGTATAAGGAAAAATGCTTATATTTTTGTTAATAAATATGTTATAGGTTATTTATGTTAATAAAAACAATTTTACTTAATTATTTTGCTAATAGTTAACATAATTTTTTAAATATTGCTTTAAAATTTAGTTTAATCGTTTTATTTATTTATCGGTTTAGGAATAGTACGTTATAAAAAATTTAAATTTGGCGTTAATTTATTTAAAAAAACTGGTATTAAATTTGGAAATAAATAACTTATTTTTGTTTAAAATAATTTTTTTTGGGATTTTATATTTATTAAGATAATATTTTACGAATACGTAAGTTAATTATTTTGTTATTATGTTTCCTTTAAAAGAGAGGAAGTATTTATATTTGGTGAGTTTGTCGACGATTACCTATATTCCGTCGTACTGGATTCCGGTAACGGGGTTTTTAAATAGGGGTAAGCCGCTAATAAAGTTCCAAGCTATAATGTTTTACGTTTTGTTTAGGATTTCGATAGGTTATAGCAGTCCGTATGGTTTATGGCGAATTATTTTAGTTTTGTTATAAATATTGCAGTTTTTAATTACTTGTTCGACGGTTTTTCTAAATTCTAAGAAGTCGTACTTTTCCTAAAGTCGTTTGGTTATTTTGAAAATTTTTTGATATTTATATAAAAAGTTTTTGTAAAATTTTTTAATAAATTGCTTTTATTTTTCCCGTAAAATGTAAACCTTTTTATGGTATAATAGTTAATTTTTCAATCGTTTTTTTAATTATTTAACTTTTTTTTGCTTATTAAAATTATAAAAACTTTTAAATTAGGCCAAAAGTTCGGAAATAAGTTTTTTTAATATTTTATATAACTATAAAGTATTTTCCTTTATAAGTTATAATATTTGTATTCGTTATTTAAGAACCTTAATATCGTAATTTTTTTTTCGGTTTAAAATATCCGTTTAAATATTTTCTTTATTTTTGATATAGTAAATTTTAAAATTAAACTTAAATAGGAAAATTATTTAATTTTCGTATCGTTTATTAAGGTTTTAAGTCGTTACAAAGTAAGTAAAATTTTTATAATCAAAATAAACGTTAAAAGGTTTTTTAATTTTATTAAGGTAAAGTTTTTATTTTTTAAATATTATAATAATTGCTAATAACTTTTTATCGTAAATAAGGTATCGTAATTCCGTATTTTTTAAGGCTTTTAAATAATAAATAACTAAATATTATTTTCTATTATTTTTTTATTATTTTAAAATTGCTTTTAAGGCTTTATTTAATACGTTAATTTTTAATCGTTTTTTTTTGTTATAGTTAGGTAATTTTATAATAAGGATATTAATAATTTGGTCCTTAAATATTTATATTATTTCTTTAACTTTTTTCGGAAATTCGAATTTTTTTTTAACGTATTTTTTAATAATAAAGTTTATTAAAAGTTTAGCGATTTTTCCGAAATCTTTAATTAAGCTACATACGTAGCCCGTAAATCTTAAGAATTAACGGACGTCGGTAACGATCGCTTTATCGGAAATCGGCCAATTTTTAACTACCTTTATTTTAAAGTTTTAAATTTAAATTTATCCTGGGATAATAATAAAGCTTAAAAAGTTTAACTTTTAAATATGCTATACGCTTTTTTCGGCATTAATTAATAAATTTGCCTTTTTAAATGTTTTTAGTATTTAGGCGATATATTTTTTATGCTTTTTAAGGTTTTAAAATAAATAAGAATATCGTTTAAATAAACGAATATAAACTTATCGAAAAACTTTCGTAAGATAATTATTAACATATATTGGAAATTAATAAAAGCATTAATAAGTTTTTAAGGTATTACCTTGTACTTATAAAGTTTATGGATAATTTTACAGGCGGTTTTTTATTTTTTACCTTTAGCTATTCGAATTAAGTAATAACCGTTTAATAAGTTTAATGCCGTAAACCATTTAATTTTGCTGATATTTTCCTTTATGGTATTTATAAAAGTAAGGGAGTATTTATTTTTGATGGTAATATCGTTTAACTGTTGGTAGTCGTAAATTTTTCGGTATATGGAATTTTTATTTTTATCGATTCGGATTTTTCTATTTTTTATTTTTGGTATTATTATTACGGGATATCCTACGGGAGATTTAAACTTTTGGATATATTTGCGTTCGAGGTTTCGTTATAAACTTTTCTATAAAGCCTTAACCTTTTTTGGATTTATATAGTAAATCTGGTAAAGTTTTAGATGGTATCCTTCCTTAATAGGAATTTTATAATCCTATTAATTGTAATCGGGTAATTCTTTTCGTATTCGTTTTTTGAGCAGTTTTTTAAACTTTTAATATTTAGGAAATACTTTAACAATTAGGTCCATTGCTTTGGTTTCTCGGATTAAATAGCAGATTTTTCGGAATTCGTCCTTTAAAGAAATTATAAGATGGTCCTAAGAAAGTTTCTAGGTTTTCCAGTCGATACGAAAGTTGCTGGAACGAAACCACGGTATTTTAAAGATAACGTTATGTCCTGAAATATCGGCTATATCTAGCTTAACTTTTTCTGAATATCCTTAAATTTATACTAAAAATTTTTTTATTTTTTTGAAAACTCGTTTATTTTTATACTTAAATAAGCTTCCGTCGATTGTAAGTAATTTATATAACTTTAGCTTATATTTTTAAGGGATTTAATATTTTTTTATAACTAATGGTAAAATAAAGTTCCTTTCCGCCTTTAAATCGATTATAACCTTAAATATTTTGTTTTTATATTAAAAAAGAATTTTAATTTAATTACATTATTTAGTTTTTACTTCGTATAAGGTTTTATAAATTAAAGCTTTTCGATGCTTTAATTTCGAAGGCTTGCGTAATTTTTTAACTTATTAGTTTTGTTAGTTAAAAGGCGTTTTTATTTTCGGACCTTTTTAACTGCATATTTCGTATATTTGTTATTTATGTAAGTAAATTATTTTCTTTTGCCAATTTGGCAAACTAATTTCGAAACTTTCACTTTTAATATTTAAAAGAGGTTTGGTTTTGGGGGTAAGATTTTTGAAGGGTCGGCTTTTATATCCGAGATCTCGTGCATTATGTAACGTATAAGGGCGTAACATAGATATCCTTAAGTAATGGCCTTTTGGCTTTGGGCTGATTCGGGGTAAAGGTAGCAAAATCGGGGGTATTCCGGCCATTTGGGAGTTTCGATGTATTTATGTTCATCGTCGGGTTCGGTAAGCGTTTTTTTATCCCATTCGGGCCAATAGTTATTATCTTTTTTGGCGCGGAAGTAAGTTAAATAATTGTCGTCGTAATATGCGGAAAAATAAAACATATCGTGGTCGTAAACTAAGTTTAAACTTATAATATCCGGGTAAATCGACTTTTTAACTTCGGGGGCTTTATTAGGCTTTAAGGATATTAAGTCGTATATTATTATATTAAGGCGTAATTAATTACGTTCGTCGTATATTTTGTACCGTTATTTATTTAAATAATAAATGCATTTTAACTTTATAACTATTTTGGAAGTTTTTTATTCGGGATAATATTTGTAAGCTTTAATTATTCGATTTTAACAAATCGGGTAACGTTTATATTTTGGGTCGTTATTCTATTTATAATATGTCGTTATAATGGTAAATTTTCGTTAAAAGGAAATAAAATTAATTTTTTTCTTTTTCTTACTTTTACTATTTGATTTTTGTTTAATTATTTTAACCTTTTTTTAGGATTAAGGAATTTTTCCTTTTTTAAAGTCCCTTTTTACTAAGGAACGATATTCGCTTTTATAATGGTTTTTTTTGCTATAGTTAAAACATTTAATATTTAACTTGTTTTTTCTGGGCTTCTTTAAAGTAATATTTGTTTTTTTTTAGGATTTGCCCTTAATTTTGTCCTTTTGGGATTTGCTGCTTAAGCTTTAGTTATTTTTTTTTGTTAGATCTTTTTTTTTCAAAGTACCTTTTAAAGGTACGTCGATCGGCAATAATAGTTTTGTTAATATAATCCTGGAAAAGGCTAATTTTGGGTATTTTGTATATTTTATCCTTAACCTGCAATTTTAGGCCGTTATAAAAAGCATAAAATAAAGCGTTTTTTGGAAAACTGGAAATTAACGCGAAACGATTAAATTTAGTCGTATATTCGGCCGTTAACTTGGTTTGCTAGAAGAAATGTAATTATTCGACTATATGCTATTTTTTGTCGGAATTTCCAAATAAAGCTTGCATTTTTTCCTCGAAATGTTTATAATTGCCGAAGATATAATTAATTAAATCGAAAGATTAGTCGGAATAATTTATAAGGTAATCGTTTATAATGGATTTAGATTATAAGAAAACTTTTCCAGCGAGCAGCTAAAAAATGGCTATTATTTTTTAGTAATTTTCCGTTAGAAAATTCTCGTAGAACTTAAGGTGAAGTTTGGCCTGGATTAGGAATCCTTTTACGTTTGTAGTTCTATTATAAGGCTTTAAAGGGGTTAGTTTATAGCTTTTGATTTCCGGCATTTTATGGTAACTGGGAAAAGGAACTGTACCTTCGCGAGTTTGATTTGCACCAAACAAGGGGAATGTCGAAGTTTTATCTTTAGTTTGTAATTATCGGGCAAGTTTGGCATTTTTTTGTCGTAATGCATGAAATTTCGTTATTAAGATATCCAGTTTTTCGTCGATGGTGGGCTTTCTTTTTTTGCCCTTTTGTTTTTTTGGTTGTTTTCCTTTAACTTTTAGATCCTGGATTTTAATAATTTCTTTCGCTAAAGGGGATTGTTGCTGGAATTAGGAAAAAGATCCTTTTTAAAATCGGGTAGAAAAAGGTACCATGTTATCGATTAAGGAGAAGATTTTTTTAATAGGTAGTAAATCGTTTAATTTGGTTACTAATCCCTTATTAACCAGTAACGGTAATCGAATATGCTGTTTGTTTTTTGAACGTCGTTTTATAATGTCGTTTTTATTACGTTTAGGAAAGTTTATGCTTAATTGGATTTTGAATTATTCGTCGGTTATTAATTAAGGAGTTATTAAAATGTAACGAACCTGTTATATATTTACCTGGAGGTATAAGTAATATCCGAAATGGGGTTTTAATTTGTAGGTAATAATAATGCAAGAAATAATTTAGTAATTTATTCGTTAAAGAGGTTTGCGGACTTTTCTTTTAATCGGAAAACAGTGCCTTTGATTAAAGGTTTAGATTAATAGCTAAAAAGCGAAATTAAGTAGGTGCTATTTATATAAGGATTTATCTATTATATATCCAACCTTTTATAATAAGTGTATTGCGGATTTACGTAATTTAAGTAATCTGGCAAATTACTTAGATCAACTAAATTATTTCGAGGGCTAAGCCTTTTTTTGGTCCGAGGTTCAGCCGCATCCGCGTTAACCTCCAAGGACTTGGCCTTTTTTAGACAAGAACCCTTGTTCTTGTAACAGTTAGTTGATGAAAAGGACCGTTTCGAATTTGCAAAGCGTTTTGCTAAGGAGAAATTCTGTTAGGGGTTACAATGGTCCGGGTACACCTGCCGGATCGTCGTACAGATATACCCACATATCTCTACGTAATCTTTAATAGCATACGAAATCCAGACTTTTATACCTTTATATAGTTATACGTATCCTACGTAGGGTTATTCGTAATACGTAAAGAACTTTAAGTTAATAACTGTAATATCTTTTTATTATTTTGTTATTTTTATTATTACTTAAGTAATCCTTAATAAGTAATGCTTAATAGCCGAATTAAGAACTAATTTTCCTTATTACACTATTATTTATACTTACTTAAAGGGAAGTATACGAAAAAAAATATAAGATAAAGATAATATTTGACGTTAAACTTAATAAAGTATACGTATACCGGCAAGAGAGAAGTTCGAAAGTATACCAGAAATATACGCCTTTATCGCCAAATATCCTGATAACCGGTACCTTTTACGAAAACATTAAAGGACCGTCGAGTTCTTTAAAAGAAGAACTTATTTTAACGTCGCTCTTAATAACTTTTACGGTATAATAATTACCAACGTATTACATTCGATAACTGTTCCAATTTATTAAAAGAAAACCGATAAGTTATGCGATTAGCAATATAAAACTGTTTATATATATCTTAAATCTTTTTGCAGAAAAAACGAAAAGTTCGATAACTTTCTTTTTAAAGAAAAAATACCTAAGCAATTAAACTTTCTAAAAAATCCGGTAAGGTTAATATTTATATCGTTAGCAAAGCTAATATTTACATCGCCAACAGAAAAACGGGGACAGTTAAACTTTTTCGAGATTGTAACAAAATTAACATTTATACCGATAAATAAGTTAAAGTTTTAGAAATTCCACATTCCAAAAGATATCCCGGTTAAGGCAACCTTTAAGAAAGAGGGTATATTAGCCTTTTCATTAGAAGATTCCGGGTTATCGGCTTAAGGCGTAAGTTAAAACGGCCTTCTAAATCTGTCAGCTAGCAGGGGTGCGCTAGCACCCATATCTGATAAGATTCCCTCTGATCGGAGCATATATGTTCCGTGGCTAGATTACTTCAAAGATCAGCACGCGTTGCGAGAATGTACGCAACTGGCTAATTAATACAACAGAACTGATGTCCCTTATATTTGACAATTAAAAGTCTTATTCGTTTAATTCGTGTTATCTATTAATTAATTAACTGTTACTAAGACGATAAAAGCTGTACATTAGTAATAATTATCAGTATATTTATTAGTTACAATGGCGACCGCACCAACGACGTCCGCAATCATTTATATTAGTTCTAATAACTGGGAGAAATTTAAGGACGAATTTAAAACTAAAGCTAAGGGATATAACCTGTAGGACTATATTAATCCTGATTAGAACGTTCCATAACCTGTCAAACCTATAGCACCCGTTATTACCTCCTATCTAAAAAAACGAATTCGTCCTTAAACGCGAACTAACACCCCGACTATTACAACCTTATTCTTATCCTTATTCTGCGGAGGAACCACCGAAGAAATCGATTATACGAGTTATCCGACAAATACCTTCGAGATGACGACCGAAAGCAGACAAGTTTATAATCAGAACTTTGCGACCTATACTTATTTAAACCGGGAATACAAAACTTTTCGAAAGAATTGTAACGAGCTTATGAAATGGGTTTTAGATAGCGTTTCCCTATCGATTAAGCAGACCTGCTTAAGCCCAAATAACGACTTTAGGAGCTGGTACGTTAAATTGTAACAATTAAGAAAAGTTTATGACAGCCGATTGCTTATAAATACCAAACGCGAGTACGAAGAACGATTAAAGCAAGCCCCGAAAGCCGTTAAGAGATTCGATGAATGGATAGCGAAGTGGTAGGAGATTATGGCTTAAGGCTAGCGTTACGGGGTTGCCGAAATAATTATGCCAGTTATTTGGATTAATTAGTTGTAACGAACCTGTTATACATCCACCTGGAGGTATAAGCAGTATCCGAAATGGGGTCTTAATTTGCAGGTAACAATAGTGCGAGAAATAATTCAGTAGTTTGTTCGTTAAAGAGGTTTGCGGACTTTTCCCTTAATCGGAAAACGACGCCTTTAATTAAAGGTTTAGATTAATAGTTAAAAAGCGAAATTAAGTAGGAGCTATTTTATACGCGAAACTATTTATTATATATTCTTTTAATATTAAATAAATGTGCCTGTAATCTTTTAGCTTTATTAAATTACTTAAATCTTTTAATTTGGATAATTTGTTAAATTAGATAAATTACGAAATTACGTAACCTGTTAAGGATTTACCTACTGTTAAAGCTTCCTTTAATACGAATAGTTAAGTAAATCGTAATACTATTTTCCTTTTTTTAAGATTTTTGTTTTAAAGATAAAAATGTAAGTATTTCTTTACTTTTAATCGAAATTGTTTTTCTTAACTGCTAGCTTATTATAGCGGGTCGTATAAAAAAACAAATGCATAAAGTACGTACGAATTAACGTTAATTGCGTAACAGCTATTCGGATTTTATCCGTACCTACGGTTTTGAAATTTTGCCTTGTTCCAGTTACTTATTATTTAAAGAAAAACAATATTTTATAATAAAAGGTTCGTTAAACTGCTATTACTATATTCGTCGTTAACGTTATTACGACGGAAATATTATTGTTATATTTTCCTTAGAAAATATCGGATCGGAATGTAATCGTTTTTAAAAAAAACATCGTATTGCCGAAAACGAACTTATAAAGTTATAACGGAAATTTTAAGGAAAAATATCGAAAAGGATAAATAAGCTGTAACGGTTGCGCCGTTAAGAAAATATTTTAAGGAAAAAAGCGTTCGAAATATTAAAAGAAAGTTACAAATTGGATTAATTGGAAAAAAAAGAAAGAATAAAAGAAAAGCAGCAACGTATAAAGGAAAAATAAGCGCGGCTTGCTTCGGAAATTAACGCCAACATGGAAACGTCCGTTTTTTTCGATTAAAGCGCCAAAGGCTTAAATTTGGGGGTTGGACCGTTGTCGCCTGCAACCTTGGCCGCGTTAAAAACGGTCGGTTAGGATTTTAACGGTAAAACGTTTTAATTAAGTTTTTCGTATTCGTTAAATGCTTAAAAAAATTTTAAGTATTATTTTTAGGTAGGTAATCCTTTTACTTAATTAGGTATTAGATTTTGTTGCTAATTATTTTTAAGTCCAGTATTTTTTTAATTTCGTATTCGTCGGTATTTTCTTCGATTTCCAAGTTTATCTCCAGCAAGGCGTTATTAAGTGCTAGTTTTAATAAGGAAATATAGAAAACAAGGTATATTTTTATTATTTTAAGTAATAATAATCGATAATTAATTTTAAAAATAACTTCGTTAATTTTAAACGGACCGAATTTTTTAAAATTAAATTTGTTATTAAGTTTTTTAATTTTGATTTATAAAATGTTTAAAGTTACGTTTTGTTTTTAACGTAATAGGTAAACCTTATTTGCTTTTAATAAAATTGGTTTTTTAATTTTTTTTTTATTATAGTATTAAGTTATCCGTTATTAAAAAAACTGCAGTTTAATTTTAAAGTAAGTTTAAATAATTTTGATTTCGGTTATTATCGTTTTTGCTTTAGGTATTATTAAGATAATTTTTAGAACTTTATTAAATAATTATTTTAATCGTTAAATTTTTATGTTTTATTTATATACGGTTATATAAAATAAAACGTTTATATTTTTATTAATAAATATATTATAAATTATTTATATTAACGGAAATAATTTTACCTAATTATTTTATTAATAATTAATATAACTTTTTAAGTATTACTTTAAAATTTAATTTAATCGTTTTATTTATTTATCGGTTTAAAGGTAATATATTATAAAAAATTTAAATTTGGCGTTAATTTGCTTAAAAAAGTTAATATTAAATTTGGAAATAAATAATTTATTTTTATTTAAAATAAATTTTTTTGGAATTTTATGTTTATTAAAATAATGTTTTACGAATACATAAATTAATTATTTTGTTATCGTATTTTTTTTAAAAGGTAAAAAGTACTTATATTTAATAAGTTTATCGATAATTACTTATATTCCGTCGTATTAAATTCCGGTAACGGGATTTTTAAATAAAAATAAGCCGGTAATAAAGTTTTAAGTTATAATATTCCATATTTTATTTGGAATTTCGGTAAATTGCAATAATTCGTACGGTTTATAATAAGCTACTTTAACTTTGTTACAAACGTTATAATTTTTAATTACTTATTTAACGGTTTTTTTAAATTTTAAGAAATCATATTTTTTTTAAAGTCGCCTGGTTATTTTGAAAATTCCTTAATATTTATATAATAAATTTTCCTAAAAATTTTTAATAAACTGTTTTTATTTTTCCCGTAAAACGTAAACCTTTCCGTAATATAGTATTTAATTTTTGGATTATTTTTTTAATTATTTAATTTTTTTTTGTTCGTTAAAATTATAAAAATTTTTAAATTAAGTTAAAAATTCGAAAATAATTTTTTTTAATATTTTACATAATTATAAAATACTTTTTTTTATAAGTTATAATATTTATATTTATCGTTTAGGAATTTTAATATTATAATTTTCTTTTCGGTTTAAAATATCCGTTTAAACGTTTTTTTTACTTTTAATATGGTAAATTTTAAAATTAAACTTAAATAAAAAAATTATTTAATTTTCGTATCGTTTATTAAAGTTTTAAAGCGTTATAAAATAAGTAAAATTTTTATAATTAAAGTAAATATTAAAAAGTTTTTTAATTTTATTAAAGCAAAATTTTTATTTTTTAAATATTATAATAATAATTAATAATTTTTTATCGTAAATAAAGTATCGTAATTTTGTATTTTTTAAAGTTTTGGAATAATAAGTAACTGGATATTATTTTCCGTTATCCTTTTATTATTCCAAGATTATTTTTAAAGCTTTATTTAATACGTTAATTTTTAATCGTTTTTTTTTTTGTTATGGTTAAATAATTTTATAATAAAAGTATTAATAATTTAATCCTTAAATATTTATATTATTTCTTTAATTTTTTTTAAGAATTCAAAATTTTTTTTAATATATTTTTTAATAATAAAGTTCGTTAAAGATTTAACGATTTTTCCGAAATCTTTAATTAAGCTACGTACGTAACCCGTAAATTCCAAAAATTAACGAACGTCGATAACGGTTATTTTATCGGAAATCGGCCAATTTTTAATTATTTTTATTTTAAAATTTTAAATTTAAATTTATTTTAAAATAATAATAAAGCTTAAAAAATTTAACTTTTAAATATACTATACGCTTTTTCCAGCATTAATTAACAAATTTACTTTTTCGAATATTTTTAATATTTAAGCGATATATTTTTTATATTTTTCCAAACTTTCGAAATAAATAAGGATATCGTTTAAGTAAATAAATACGAATTTATCGAAAGATTTTCGTAAAATCGTTATTAACATATATTAAAAACTGGCAGAAATATTAATAAATCCCTAAGGCATTATTTTATATTTATAAAGTTCATAAATTATTTTAAAAACGGTTTTTTATTTTTCGCTTTTAGTTATTCGGATTAAATAATAACCGTCCGGCAAATTTAACGTTATAAATTATTTAACTTTGTTAATATTTTCCTTTATAATATTTATAAAAATAAAAAGATATTTATTCTTAATAATAATATCGTTTAATTATCGGTAATCGTAGACTTTTCGGTATATAAGGTTTTTATCCTTATTAATTCGGATTTTCTTATCCTTTATTTTTGGTACCTTTATAACGGAATATCTTACGGGAAATTTAAATTCCTAAATATATCCGTATTTAAAGTTTCGTTATAAGCTTTTTTATAAAGCTTTAACTTTTTCGGGGTTTATATAGTAAATTTAGTAAAATTTTAAATAATATCTTTTTTTAATAAAGATTTTATAGTTCCATTAATTATAATCGGATAATTTTTTTCGTATTTATTTTTTAAATAATTTTTTAAACCTTTAATACTTAAGGGGTACCTTAATAATCGGGTTTATTATCCTAGCTTTTCGGATTAAGTAATAAATTTCTCGAAATTCTTTTTTCGAAAAAACCGTAAGGTAATTCTAAGAAAGTTTCTGGGTTTTTTAATCGATATAAGGGTTACTAAAACGGAATTACGGCATTCCAAGGATAATATCGTACCTTAAAATATCGGTTACGTTTAACTTAATTTTTTTTAAATATCTTTAAATTTACATTAAAAGGTTTTTTATTTTTTTAAAAATTCGTTTATTTTTATACCTAAATAAGTTTCCGTTAATTATAAGTAATTTATATAACTTTAACTTATATTTTTAAAAAATCCGAAATTTTTCTATAATTAACGGTAAAATAAAGTTTTTTTTTATTTTTAAATCGATTATAACTTTAAATATTTTATCCCCGTATTAAAAAGAAATTTTAATTTAATTACGTTATCCAGTTTTTGCTTTATATAAGATTTTATAAATAGGGGTTTTTCGATATCTTAATTTCGAAGGTTTGCGTAATTTTTTAACTTATTAATTTTATTAATTAAAAGGCGTTTTTATTTTCGAATTTTTTTAATTACATATTTAAAATATTTATCGTTTATACAAATAAACCATTTTCTTTTACCAATTTAATAAACTGATTTTGAAACTTTTATTTCCGATATTTAAAAGGGTTTTGGTTTTAGAAGTAAAATTTTTAAAAAGTTGGTTTTTATATTTAAGATTTTATATATTATGTATAATGTAAGGGCGTAATATAAGCATTTTTAGGTAATAACCTTTTGGCTTTAAGTTAATTCGGGGTAAAGGTAATAAAATTAAGGGTATTTCAGCTATTTGGAAGTTTTAATATATTTGCATTTATCGTCGGGTTTAATAAGTATTTCCTTATTTTATCCGGGTTAATAATTATTATCTTTTTTGGCACGAAAGTAAATTAAATAATTGTCGTCGTAATATATAAAAAAATGGAATATATCTTAATCGTAAATTAAATTTAAATTTATAATATTTAAGCAAATTAATTTTTTAACTTTAAAAGCTTTATTAAGCTTTAAAAATATTAAGTCGTATATTATTGCATTAAAACGTAATTCGCCATATTTATTATATATTTTGTACTGCCGTTTATCTAAATAATAAATATATTTTAATTTTATAATTATTTTGGAAATTTTTTATTTTAAATAATATTTACAGGCTTTAATTATTCGATTTTGATAAATCGGGTAACGTTCGTACTTTAGGTTACCATTTTGTTTATAATATATAATTGTAATAATAAATTTTCGTTAAAAAGAAATAAAATTAATTTTTTTTTTTTTTTTTTTTTTTTTTACTTTCGTTATTTGATTTTTATTTAATTATTTTAACCTTTTTCCGGGGTTAAAAAATCCTTTTTTTCCTAAAGTCCTTTTTTATTAAGGAACGATATTTGCTTTTGTAATAGCCTTTTTTATTATAATTAAAATATTTAATATTTAACTTATTTTTTTTAAACTTTTTTAAAGTAATACTTGCTTTTTTTTAGGATTTGCCTTTAGTTTTGTTCTTTTGGAACTTATTGCTTAAGCTTTAATTATCTTTTTTTTTATCGGATCTTTTCTTTTTTAAGTACCTTTCGAAAATACGTCGATCGGCAATAATGGTTTTATTAATGTAATCCTAAAAAGGGTTAGTTTTAAGTATTTTGTACATTTTGTTTTTAACTTATAATTTTAGGCCGTCGTAAAAAGGATAAAATAATACATTTTCCGGAAAATTAAAGATTAATACAAGGCGATTAAATTTAATCGCATATTTAATTATTAACTTAATTTGCTAAAAAAGATATAACTATTTAACCGTATGCTGTTCTTTATCGGAATTTTTAAATAAAACTTACATTTTTTCCTTAAAATATTTATAATTACCGAAAATATAATTAATTAGATCGGAAAATTAATTAAAGTAATTTATAAAGTAATCGTTTATAATAAGTTTAAACTATAAAAAAACTTTTCCAACGAATAATTAAAAAATAATTATTATTTTTTAATAATTTTCCGTTAAAAAATTTTTATAAAACTTAAAATAAAATTTAACTTAAATTAAAAATCTTTTTACATTTATGGTTTTATTATAAAGCTTTAAAAGGGTTAACTTATAACCTTTAACTTTCGGCATTCCATAATAATTAAAAAAAAATTATACTTTCGCGAATTTAATTTGCACCAAATAAAAAAAACATCGAAATTTTTTCTTTAATTCGCAATTATCGGGTAAATTTAACATTTTCTTATCGTAATGCATAAAGTTCCGTTACCAAAATATCCAGTTTTTCATTAACGGTAAGCTTTTTTTCCTTACCTTTCTGTTTTTTTGGCTATTTTTCCTTTTTTTCCTTAACTTTTAAATCTTAAACTTTAATAATTTTCTTTGCTAAAAAAAATTATTATTAAAGCTAAAAGGAAAAAAATTCTCCTTAAAATCGGATGGAAAAAAATGCTATATTATCGATTAAGGAAAAAATTTCTTTAATAAGTAATAAATTATTTAATTTAATTACTAATTCCTTATTAACTAACGACGGTAATCGAATTTACTATTTATTTTTTAAACGTTATCCTATAATATCATTTTTATTACGTTTAAGAAAACTTATACCCAATTAAGCCTTAAATCATTCGTCGGTTATTAATTAAAAAATTATCAAAATATAACGAACTTATTATACATCTACCTGAAAGTATAAGCAATATCCGAAATAAAATCTTAATTTATAGGTAACAATAATACAAAAAATAATTTAATAATTTATTCGTTAAAAAAGTTTACGGACTTTTCCCTTAATCGGAAAATAACGCCTTTAACTAAAGGCTTAAATTAATAATTAAAAAACGAAATTAAGTAAAAACTATTTTATACGCGAAACTATTTATTATATATTCCTTTAATATCAAATAAGTATGCCTAGAATCTTTTGGCTTTACCAAATTACCTAAATCCTTTAATTTGGATAATCTGTTAAATCAAACAAATCACGAAATCACGTCACCTGTCAAGGACCCACCTATTATTAAAGCTCCCTCTAATACGAACAGTCAAGTAGATCGTAACATTAGTTATGTATAGCAGTAACGCCGATTATACTTAGTTGGTCGAATTTATTTATGCTTTTTAAGCAGGATAATATCGAAAAAGGGACGATTAATTACCTGGAAGTTGGGGTTAATTTTTTAAACCATTAAATTATGACGAATTTATAATAGTTAGCAAAAAACGTTAAGGTAACGTTCCCGACCTTTTAAGGAGCCCTAGTAAATCCCTTTAGTTAGTAGAAGAGTTAGACGGCCTATCTGAGAATGGTATTACACAGGATTTTCAGACATAATACTATAAAGGTGTAATGTGAAAGCAGCATTAATTGAAGCGGTCGACCCGGTAGGAACTGTGCCGAAACTGGATCTGTATGCAGCTAGCAGTGTCAGACTTCGATGCAAACGTCCAGGGGTACGGAATCCAACGCTCGTTGGGACAGCCTCGTAATATTCGAGGCTCGGGTTATGTCAGGATATTTGTGCAACATCGTGAAAGGCTAGAAGCAGTCTCGCAGGTAGGTAGCAATAGATTAGATCAGTAACGCCTGTCCTCTCCCAATACGTGGGAGGAAAAGGGCCCTATATATACACCTAACAACCTCAGTATAGCCCCTGTATAGACCCTATCTAGAAAGTTCCACGTTGGCCCTGACAGGCTACGCGAACAATACATCATGACGATGGTTGGTTTCTAATGAAGGTTCATGGTAGGCTTGCCAGGAAATCTAGGCTTCAGCTGACTTGGCTAATTATATCTACGCGGTGTTACTTGCTAACGAAGTCGAAATATGAATGTGGTAAAATTAGGTCGCAAGCCATATACGAATGCACACAAGCAGTTTCGAATTACATCAATCGTGGTTTGTTCTGGGTACCCCGTTCTACCCGATCCTTGAGGCTGAACTTGGCGGGAGAAGAGTGTTGGAAGGCGTTGGGTAGGGTCTGGGAACTGGCGTGGCGCAGGGCGGCTGTGGAAGAGGCGGAATTCTTGCTGACGTAAAAGCCTGTTTATACGAAGTAGATAACGTTATAATGTTCTAGGGCCCTAAGAGGCTACGAGCCCGGGTACGGATGATGAGACATTTTAGGAATCCGGGGGTTTCCTCCGGAAAGGTGGAGCTACCCCTATACGAGGTGGCTGAGACTAAGAAAACCGTTCTTCACTCTTTAATCCGATGCTGCTGATCTATTATTAACCATTTGGCTAATATAAGGAATAATTGAATTAGTAAATGAATGATTGGCGTAATAATGCGGTTATTCGCGAATATAGAGCGTCCTGCATTCCCCCTCGTTATTGCAAGAAGTACATAGCTTGGATATACCATTAATTCACATACCTTGAGATTTCTCCAATTCTATATTAAGTTTACCATGTACACTTTTCCATACATATTCTTCCAGCGCAACCTCATTGCTTTCTGTCAGAAGCCTCACCTTCTGTCCAAATCCCTAGAATGCAGCAAATGTACCCCCCTCTCAGAGCGTGGCACAGACGTTCCTGACCAATATACACATGCTTGCAAGGCTCTTTCGCGAAACCATTATACACGACAATAACGGCGATGAATGTATTTTACCCGCATCTTGTGATTTTCCGTTTGATACGAACTTTCACATCACCACCAGGGACAATTGTCCCGCTTCCTGGATAAGCCCTAGAAAATGGTGGAATGCGGTATTTCTCCTTATCGGCTGCGTCAATATCGAACGTCCACAGCACCAATGCCACTGCAGCGAGTATCTCCTGTTTGGCAAACACGCGGCCAGGGCACATGGACTTGCCGCCGCCCCAGGGCCACATCCGTGATGACGAGCTCCCAGAACTGAAAATGTACTCTCCGTCCGGTTTTTCGGGATGGACAGGTTCAAGAAACCTCTCGGCATAGAAAACATTAGCAGGCGGTTCAGCAAAGTATGTCGAGTCGTAGTGGCTAGCAATTGACGGTGCTAGGAGAACGCTGTTGTTCGCGAATTTCAGAGTGCGAGCTCCGTGTTTGTCGTCTAGAGGCAGCTCAACGTCTTGATGCAACTCGCGGGCAACGAGCACATCAACGTAAACGCGGAGGACTTCGTGGAAAATGCTCTGAAGCAGTGGAGAAGATACCAACTGATGGACGTTCAAGTTGATGTTCGACCCCGGACTGTCAGTGTCCGGCACAACCGCTCTCTGAATCTCGTCAAGAACACGAGGCAACAGATGCGGCTGCTTCGGGTCCAGGATATGCATAAGCATCCACCCGGTCGCTGGGATGGCGTTTGAGTTCAAACCGAAGATCAGCCCCAGCTCTATCTGCAATCACAGTATTTAGCATCTAATTCTTCCCTGGTTTCATTGGATAAGTTGCCGGTAAAGTACTTTCCCAAGTAGTTGAAAGTGGGCTTGGGAAGGGGACATATTGAAATGAATATTTTGCTCACACTAGCTCTGCCGCTCTGGCTCATCTCGCGCTCAATCCACAGGGCCTGGCGAGCGCGACTGAAACGACTACCCCAGAATGGCTCCCACTCATCTTCGGGATCGTGAGGGTCAGGCACCCGGCCTCCTGTTTTGGCATCAACGGTTTGGATCCACCTATTAAAGCCATCCAATATCTTGGCTTGTGCTGCATAGGACCTGGGTCTGAAAATTTTGGATACTCCAAACACTAGATCAAGTATGCCCTGGTCGAAATGGGCGAAATCCACGTCGAGATCCTGATAGACGTCCAAAATATATCTTCCCATAAAGGCGGTAACCGAAGCTCTGAACATCATGGGACGTAACCAAGCATATAGCTCAGTCTCTTCGCACACTTCGTCGGGCATTTTGCCCGTTTTCGGATCAATCTGTTCTTGCAAGAACTTTATAAACGCCCGCGTGAGCTCATTGACGCCAGACTGCCGAAGCATGAACTCTTGATGCAGATGGACTTCTTGTCTGGCTGTCTTTGCCTCAGAAATGAGCTTATCATGGTCGTCCTCGCTCATGCCTGTGGCCTTGGTTAAGAAGGTTTTGTGGAAGTTCTCCCTACTCGCGACATTGCGTTTCAGCTTGTACAGCGTTTGGACTGCATTGTGCGAGAAGATGATGTATGTGGTCTGACCGCCGAGTACTATCTTGCTTGCGCCTCTCTCCCGCGCGTGCCACCTAAGCAGGCCGAGAAAGAAGCTTCCTGGTTCTTGAGTTAGGAAACCGATCGTGTGCCCAACCCAGGGAATCTTGTAAGGGATAGGGACAGGCTGGTGTTTCCCATTCGAGCCATGTTGACGCAGGAAAAATAGTCTATATTGTAGTGTTGTAATGATGTATGTGGTCGCAGCGATGGCCAAAAACGCCATAGGCGCGATGGATATGACCTGTAGAAGCATCGTGGCGGGAAAGGACCCTGAAATTTTTAGACGCTTTTGCCAGTGCTTGCTAGGCTCGAGACTTGAGTCTCGAGGCACGACCAGAGTCTTTCAATACGCACAACACTGCTCCGAGTCGGTTCATCCCCTGGCGTGATGGCCTACTGGGCTCGGCCCTCAGTCGCAAGGATGCCGGGTTTCCTTTGTTACAATTTGATCTGCGACCCTGTGGGTGCGTGAAAAATGCACATGCACCGTTCCCCAAGCCACCGGTCTGCCGATTCGGCGTCGCAGCCAGTCGGCGTCTTGGTCAATCGGCGCCCCGGCCAATTGGCGTCGATTTCACTACCGGAAAGCGTATGCAGTAAGCACTTGGCTCCGTTTCTCCGGTCACTAAGCCTATAATGCACGTACATTAGCCAGTGATCACTGCGACCATGCAGTTCGCGTTCGATCCAATTAAATGATAAATGCAGTCATATTTTAAGTGGGTTTGGTTCTGTGTCATGTAAGAACCGAGGCAGGGCCGAAAGTCATTGAGCACCGCGGTTTTACCACCTGATAATGAGTCCATGGCATCATGGAAATGGTATCTGCATGCCGGATAGCGGCTGCGAGAGGTTGCGGAGATACCCAGGTGAATCTCATTCTTGAAAAAAGTTATAGTACTCGACAGCCGTCAAAATGCGCCCCGTCAGGTGTCTCATAAGTATCTCGCCAATCTCTTGTAATTGTGCGAACTGATGCTGCATATCTTTAACTGTGTTTATTTCCCTAACGGTTGCGCGCATGCTGCCTCTGATCACTACGTCAACTATTTACCTTGCACAGAGGAGACACGCCCGTGGTTGTTGCCATATTCCCCCTTTTGATTGAACCCCCTTCGCACACCCGTATCCAAGACACCAAGCAGCCATGGAACTACTCGATTTACTGGTCATGCGTTTCCAGAAGCTTTCGGCTCAGGACCAAGTCATCATTCTCTTGATGACTTTGGCTGCTCTAGCTGTCGCCCTATACACGATGCGGGCGGGCGTGTGGCATGGGCCTGAACGACTCAAAGACCCAATACCATTCATATCGAACACGTATCAGTACATGACTAACCAAGCGGAATTCTTGGTCCGTGTAGCGTAAGTAAAGCTTTGAAATTAGAGCCCCAATACCTAAGTACATGTTCCAACAATGACGCCTCGGCCCTCGATTTAGACAGGCGATGAAGACGAACACCCTCGTCAAGTTTTATTTGGGACCACGCGCAGTATATTTAGTGTGCGGTCCCCAGAACATGCAAAAATTTTTTGGGTCCAGTCGCAAGATAGGAAATGAGGACTTGTTTCTACGAACGGTGATGCCCAAGCTGTACGGCATGCCGAAACACGAGCTAGACCGCTTCGCTGCAGATAAAACTGGCCGCAGCAAGATCCCAGTGCTGGGCACGGGATATAGTGGCCCCCGGTTATGGTTCACCGAACACCATATCCATAACGAGTACATGAGCCGGTCGAGGTACCTCAACTGCCTGAACCAGCATTACTATCGGGTGTTTGCCAAGACCTTGGACAAGAAGCAGGCCATCGGAACGTGGAGTATCGTAAGCTTGACCGATCTGTGCAGGAACGAGATGGTCCAGTGTGCCATCGAGACTTTTGTCGGCACTCGAATTTTCGAGCTGAATCCTGGGTTTACAGATATGTTTTGGCAGTTCGACTCCGTCGTTTTCGCTCTCGCCCTAGGATTACCAACTTGGATGAACCCCAGACCCACTAAGATTAGGAATCGGTGGAATAAGATGATCCAAATTTATTTGGATACAGGACTAGGAATGTTCGACTGGAACGGGCCGGCTGCTGAGGCGGACTGGGAACCAATTTTCGGTGCTCGTGTCTGTCGTGAGCTCGTCAAATGGCTTCGAGAGAGCAGCTTCTCCATGGAGACGGTTGCCGGATTCTTGGGTACTTTTCTGTGGGCGTGCGCGTCATTTACCACTATTCTCCATAGCTTTCGGAGCAGCTAATTGCCCACACAGACAAAACTCAAACTCGATTCCAATCGCGATATGGACTCTGGTGTATCTCGTCCGGGACCCAGCCCTATATCAGGAGGTGCGGCAAGAAGTCCACGAGGCTGAGACTACGGACCCGTCTACCGGCCAGCGGACTATTGATGTCGGAAAGCTCATGGTAGCACCGGTGCTCCAGGCCGTGTTCTCAGAGACACTGCGCCTGCACATGTCGTTCAATGTTCTGAGAGAGGTCAAGGACTCCGTCACGATGAATGGGCACGTGTTGCATACGGGCGCGTTACTGCAGGCTCCAATGCAAGTCGCCCACTACGATGAATCATGGGCTGCAGATGGTCACCCCGTCGATGAATTCTGGCCGGGCAGACACATCAAGTACGTCGAAGGGACTGACGAGGCTGGGAATATCAGTCGCCAAAAGACCTTCTCCCTCGGTGGGAGACCGAGCTCTTACTTCCCATTCGGTAAGCTACTATATCTGACTCTCGCTGTTTGATTGCTGTTCGGGGAAGTTGCAAGGTGAATCATGGTGATCTAACAATATCTAGGCGGTGGCGTGTCCATCTGTCCAGGCCGTCAGTTTGCCAAGCACGAGATGTTCACGACCTTGGCTCTCATTGTCAGCAAGTTTGACCTGGAATTTGTGAAATGGACAAAATTAGACGGCTCGCCGTCAGATAGGCCGGGAGCAAATGATGAAAGCTATGCCGGTGGTGGAGCTATGCCCCCGGATCGTGACATGAAGGTCCGTTGGCGACGCATCTGGTAGGAACATCCCCTTCAAACTTCAACGTGCTTTGCCGCAAACCATGCGCATCCGTCACATTCACAAGATAGAGTCAGTCGGCATTGGATGAAAGGACGCAGTTTTGAGCTTTCTTCATTCAAAAGTCCTGAACTTCCGCCCGCATTATTAAGTAGTCTTTGATATAGTTCGCTGCAGCCCTGGTGTCTCTGTAAACACCCTATGGAGTGAGCCGAGTCCCACTCACTACAACTCAGAGAGCAATGAGCAGTTGGTGAATCCGTTATCTTGGCTTTAGTGAGCTTCAAGTTGACATGCCCTGGACGTGCAGAAAGTTGTCCATAGTACTCAGATCTAGCCTCCAAGTATGTCGATAAGAATTGGTCCCTTGGTTATTATGGGGGGACATTGACTTCCAGCATCTATTTTGACCCCGGCAGAGGGTTGGTAATTGTACGGTGATCTACACTTTCTACCATTGCTCTCTAAACTGAAACTCTAAGAAATACATCTAACCCAAAGCTCTGAAAATACATGTATATTCCATCTTACATTTGGGTGTCTCTCACAACCGACAAAGCCTACCAGCTCCATCCTGCGCCCAGAACTCGGACCCTACAGCTGTTCTGGCGTAGAATGTATGATTAGGGTCATACTTGTTCTTGATCTCCAGAAGCCTGGGATAATTCATCCCGTACAGCTCTTGAATCCAGTCACCTTTGTACATTGAATCCACTTCGTTGAGGTAGGCCCCAGCACCTGGCGTGGCTGCCTCGATGGCGGGCATCCATGTGTCGGCTAGCTCCTGTTTACGGCCGTCCATTACGGACCGCGGGACAGTCCAGTCCCAGTTACCCACGTAGTTGCAGAGGGCGGCAGCATCTCGCCAAGCGGGCAGGACAGCGTTGTCGTGGTGGCCGGCATGTTGTACAGTGAAGGTATGGCACCCGACAGTAAAGTAGTCACCTGCCAGCGCATTGCGGTATACCTGCACTACCTGGCGGTTGGCTTCCGGGTCTAGCACCACAGAACGCGGGATTATCCTGCTGGCAAACAGGGTGTTGGGTGGATAACCACCGTAGGGCAGCGGGCCAAAGGTTGCGTCGAAATGTTGCACGAAGGTGTCGTCAACTGAGGTCGTCATGGTGTAATTGACGCCTAGGCTCTCAAGTTCCGTCAAGAAAGGAGCTAGTGTGGATTCAACTGCAGTTTCGTCCTGGTCCGGTAGAGTCATACCGACGACGCTGAACAGATGGTTGCTCAGGACCAGTGAGTAAGTGTTGCCGCCCTCTACAAGCTTCGGCATATGCTTGAACCATGCGCCTGTAGCTTCCCAGAAGGTGTCCACATCGGTGTCTGTGTCAGTGAAGGAGAGAGTG
Organism: Monosporascus sp. mg162; assembly: GCA_004155945.1. NCBI lineage: Eukaryota > Fungi > Ascomycota > Sordariomycetes > Xylariales > Monosporascus > Monosporascus sp. mg162. Next base: position 24,310 of record QJNY01000676.1, read on the forward strand.
CCACCTGCTACGGGGCCGTCGCGAAATATTTTGGTGGTCATGCTCAGGACGACTGCGAACGTACCGGCCCCGCCACCGCTCAGCGCCCAGTACAGGTCCCGGTTCTGCGCCGGCGTCGCGATGAGGTGCTCGCCACCGGCCGTGACAACTTCCCATTCCAGAACGTTATCTGCCGCCATTCCGTATTTACTGTTCAGCAACGAATGACCGCCACCAGGTGTATACCCGCCAGCAAGTCCGACGCTCGGGCATGATCCGCCCACGATTCGATAGCCTCGAGCAGCTAGGGCTGTATAAGCATTGCCACCAATGACACCGGGCCCCAATTTGACTGCAGGGCCATTGTACGTGCTGTTCGTATTATTTAGAGGCCCACGATAGTTGTCTATGACCTCCAAGGTCTGCAGGTTGTATGTCCACAAAGATAGAGACCCTGCCCCGACCGACTTGCCTATGTAGCTTCTTAATGTTAGTCCAAGGGTCTTATATGGGCGAAATGTTGTGGGTTTGGAAAAGGCCGTTTTCTTACTCATGTCCCGTATTCTTTATCGTCAGCCGAATATTATTCTCTTGAGCAAATCGAATTCCTGCGGCGACGTCCCCGGCACCGGTAACATTGATGGAGTACACCGGATAATTTCCAAGCGTGCATGGCCGCTCCTTGGGCGTGTACGGGTCGCAGGACTGATTCTGCGGCGTAGGGTTGATCATTTCGGCAGGGAGGAACTCGCTGGCAATGCAGTTAGGAACCCATGCGGCCAAGATTCTCTGAGCAGGACTGCATCGCATTGGACGGCCACTCACAAGGTCTCAGGCGAGTTCCATACATCCTGCAAAGTTTGGCACGCCGTCGCATTGTAGTTGTTGTATGGCTCGAGATGGCAAATGTTTGCTTGTGGGACAGTTCTGATTAACCGTCCACTTACCGTATCATTCAGGCTCGACCAGTCGCTGTCTGAGGGCCAGCTCGCGTCGCCAGGTATTGGCTTACATGCAGAGGCGTCTTGGCCTGCAGTGAAAGACAAGAAGAACGGGACCGCTAACAGCAGGCTTAGCCTTAGATACTGATCCGCCATTGTAACGTCGGGCTCTGAGTCGTTGATAGATCACAAGAACGAGACAGAAGCCATCGTGGGCCAACCCAGCACCCCGAAGGCACTTGAAATATGAATACTTGTGATTATATGCTCGTAGGGAGAAAAGGCCCACATGACCATCGTCAGCGACCGCGCCATAAAAAATCCTTTGCTGAGCCACCGGAGAAAGCCCAGGTGACTCCCCCTGAGATATTTGGGGGTTCAGGCTTTGAGTTTCAGCTAACATGACTTTGAATCCATTGGCACTCGTCAGTGCATCTGGCGTGTGCACACCTGACCCGGCAAGGCGGCGCATATGGGTAGTAGGGGAGCAGGGCTTTGGGTCATCAAAACAGCAGCAGAGGACAGGGTGAACAAGCCTTGTGGATACCAGGCTGATAACTGTGAATATCTGGACAGTGGCCGTTGGCTTAGGCGAGGCAAAGCAGGTAGGTAATGACTGGGCTCATTTCAATCCCAAAATAGATGACCATCATTTCCGAATGCCCAAACTGAGCTGAGCGGCTGATTTACGCCACTCGGTAAGAGAGTCAGACAGCGTATCTGAGAACGGCATCACACAGGATTCTCAGACACACTGCTACAAGGTTGAATGTAAAAGGAGCATTACCTAGGCGGTCTACGCGGCGTGAAACTGTTGCCAAAACTGGATGTGTATGCAGCCAAAATTAGATCTGCGTGCAGCTAACATGAATTTGTGTGCAGCCACCACTGGATCTGTGTGCGGCGGATACCGGATCTGTGCAGCTAACACTGTCAGATTGCGGCATAAACGTCCAGGGGTACGCAATCCATACCTGGTTGGGGCAGCCTCGTAATATTCCAGGCTCGGGTTACGCGAACGATACATCATGACGATGGTTGGTTTCCAGTGAAAGTAGATGGCAGGCTTTGCCAGGGAAGCTAGTGCCTAGACCCTAGTTCCTGAATTTACCCACTTCCCGAATCGGTCCACAACACGGAATAAGAGGATATCAACAACAGCACTTTGTTATACTTCAACGAAAACAGTATATTTCTGCTTTAATCTAATTGCCATTGAAATTGCATTACTTTTATTAACCTTCGACCGATTTCTATAGTGTTACGAATCAGGACCTGTTCTCCCTGTCTGGGCAAGGACACGCTACGGTTAAACTTCGGAGACAGGTATCTTAGCATTTCGATGTAATCTGGAGGATCTGATAAATCTGGACCAGATCACATAGATCCAGCAGATCTACGACACACCTATAAAAAACAGAAAAACATATAACGAATGTGTTTCTCCTGTAAATAGCATCTACTTAATTTCGCTCCTTAGCTATTAATCTAAGTCTTTAATTAAAGGTAACGTTTTACGATTAAGGGAAAATTCCGTAGTTAAATCTTTTTAACGAACAAATTACTGAATTATTTTTCGCCTTATTATTACTTGCAAATCAAAAACCTATTTCGGATATTGCTTATATCTTTAGGAGGTTTAAAAGTAGTAATTTTAATTGGTTTAAGATAAGCTTTAGCAGGTGTTTTAAAGCTTATCGAAACTTTTTAAGATTATTATTTAGGTCGAAAGATTATACGGATTGTTGCCAGTACTGAAATTTTCTATTACTACGAAAAATTAAAGTTCTGCTTTAGATATAACCGTTTAGTACCGATTAACGAATAACCTTTACGAAAGTAAGCTTAGTAAGGCTAAACTCCAAAGTAGTCCGATTAAATCCTTAAAGCTTACCAGGGATAGGATCGTCTAAGTAGTCCCTGAAATTGTTATTAAGATACTAAGAGGACAAGAAATCCTATCAGCCCAGGAATTTCAGAATTATTTACAGGACTTGCAGTATTTATACCGGACGTTATCTCTTTTTAAGTTATTAATTAACCTAAGTACGGTTTCTCTATAGATATTATAAATAAGCTTTCGTTTTTTAAAATGCTCCCGGATTTATCGGCCTTTCCGAACTTTCGCTTTTTAAGTATTAAAGCTACCGATTAATTTAAAGGGGTTAATAAATTATTTGCGAAGTATAAGCTTAAGGAGCCTAAAATAATTGCCGAATTACTTTATTAAACCGAGAATCCTTTTATAAAAAACCGGGTTAAAGCTGTGTTTAATAAAGGAACTTAATAGCACAAAGCGTTCAAACTAATTTTGAAAACTTTTAAGTTGTAAAATTTAAAGCAAATGCGAAATTTTAAGGATCGATTAACGATTTAAACGAAATAAGCTTAATGCAATATCCTTGATTATGTTTATAAGTATTATTAAAGTATATTATTAAGGTAAGAGATATCCTAGAAGAAGTTAAGCAACAAGATAAAACGGTTACTAAGAACGAATATATTAAAAGCTTATTAAATAGGTTAACGTATCCGTTAACTGTTTCGAATTTTTTTTTTAATAATTTGTCTATAAAGCGGGAGAACTTATACGTAACAAGTTACGATAACGTTTCGATATTAATTAAAGATTGGGCTTTAAATAAGGCTGGCTTTTTTAGATATAAAGAACGTAAGCGATAGAAAGAAGGTGTTCTTTCGATATTAATTAAAAAAACGAAGAGCGGTTTTATCCGATTTAATAACTTTAGGAACAGTAATAAGGAAGACTTCGACCGCGATAAGAAACGCCGAACCGTATTAATTAGGTATCGGAAAGTACGAATACGTTGTAGGACTTAAAAACTATATAGATACGGCAAATTTACAACCTTAAGGCTTTTAAAAAGAAATACGTAGCTGGGAAGTAATTGGTACGTTATAATATTACGTTCCGCTAGGATAGAAAGTACTTTAGATTTATAATTATGGTATTAATTATTAATTAATGCAGTTAGCTTCCAGCTAGATGATTTTAGTCGATTAGGTTTTTACCGTGGCCGAAATGGTTACCGTGGTCGAGGAGGTTATTGAAACGGTTATTAAAGTTATAGTAGACGATTTAGCAATTTTGATTTTAATATCTGTTAGTTTTACCAAAAACCTAGATATAATAATTATAAATGCCGTTTGTTTATTAATATAGAAAATATATGGTTAATATTACTCGACGATAAATATACTATTTTCTTTAAAACTTCAGAAGATAAAGTTACGTTAAGTATAATTTAATTTCTTTAAGTCTTTAAAAGTAAAACGATCGAATAACAGATTTTACAATAGATTTATGGTTCGCCGGACTTTTTTAACCGATTTAAGGAAAAGATACGATATTTCGATCGGCAAAACGACATTTTTCGAGACGTAAACAGTTATTTACTTAATCTCCCGATCCGGATATCAATAATCTAGTTGAACTTTAAAAGGTTATTATGATTTTGAAGTCAAATCGACAGAATTTCGATACTATTTAAAGTAGAATAACCGAAATTAATATAATTCATTTCGTCGATTACAACGGAAAGCCGTTTTATAAAAAGATCCCGTTATGTAAATAGCTATGCAATAATTTTATGTTACAAGAACAGGGGTTCTTGTCTGAAAGAAGCCAAGTTCTTGGAAACTAGCGCGGATGCGGTTAAACCTCGGACCTGGAATAGCTTGGCTTTTGACATTGATTTAATGGATTTAAGTAATTTGGGTAGATTATTTAGATTACATAGATCTACGACATATTTACTATAGAAAAATGGATATATAATGAACCGAACTTTTATATATATAGTACTTACTTAATTTCAATTTTTAGTTATTAATTTAAGCCTTTAATTAAAAACGCCGTTTTTCGATTAAAGGAAAAGTCCGTAAACTTTTTTAACAAATAAATTACTCAAATTATTCCTTGTATTATTGTTACTTGCAAATTAAAACCTTTTTTCGGATATTGCTTATATTTTTAGGTAGATATATAATAGGTTCGTTATATTTTGATAATTTTTTAATTAATAACCGACGAATGATTTAAGGTTTAATTAGGTATAAATTTTCCTGAACGTAATAAAAACGATATTATAAAACGACATTTAAAAAATAAACAACATATTTGATTACCGTTATTAGTTAATAAAAGATTAATAATTAAATTAAACGATTTATTACTTATTGAAAAAATTTTCTTTTTAATTAATAATATGGTATCTTTTTTTATTCGATTTTAAGGAAAACCTTTTTTTTCAACTTTTGCAATAATCCGCCCCGGCAAAAAATATTATAAAAGTTTATAAATCTAAGGCGGAAAAAGAGGAAGAAAACCGGCCGGCAGAATAAAAGGGTAAAAAAAGAGAACTTACCATCGACGAGAAATTAAATATTTTTGCGAAAAAAGTTAGAACCTTAAAAGATGAAAATATTAGATTTATTTGATAATAAAAGTTTTTAACTTTGCTTTTGTTTGGTGCAAATAAAATTCGCGAAAGTATTATTTCTTTCTTTAATTATTATGAAATGCCGGAGGTTAAGGGTTATAAGTTAACTTTTCCAAAGTTATATAATAGAATTATAAATGTAAAAGGATTTTTGGTTTAGGTTAAACTTTACTTCAAGTTTTATAAAAATTCTTTGACGGAAAATTATTAAAAGGTAATAGTTATTTTTTAGCTATTTGTTAAAAAAGTTTTTTTATGGTTTAAACTTATTATAAACGATTACTTTGTAAATTATTTTAATTAATTTTCCGACTTAATTAATTATGTTTTTTGTAATTATGAATATTTTAAGGAAAAAATGTAAGTTTTGTTTAAAGCTTTCGATAAAAAGTAATATACGGTCGAATAATTATATTTCCTTTAGCAAACTAAGTTAATAATTGAATATGCGATTAAGTTTAAACGTTTTGCTTTAATTTTTAATTTTTCTAAAAAGCGTATTGTTTTATTCCTTTTATAACGGCCTAAAATCCTAAATTAAGGATAAGATATATAAAGTATCCAAGATTAACCCTTTCCAGCATTATATTAATAAGATTACTATTACCGATCGACGTATTTTCGAAAGGTATTTAAAAAAAAAAGAATTTAACAAAAAGAAAAATTATTAAGGTTTAAGTAGCAAATTTTAAAAGGATAAAATTAAGGGCAGAACTTAAAAGGAAGCAAGTATTGCTTTAAAGAAACCTAAGAAAAATAAATTAAATGTTAAATGTTTGAATTATAGCAAAAAAGGTTATTATAAAAGCAAATATCGTTCCTTAACAAAAAAGGATTTTAAGAAAAAAAGGATTTTTTAACTTTAAAAAAAAGTTAAGATAGCCGAATAAAAATTAAATAACGAAAGTAAAGAAAAAAAGGAAGTTAGTTTTATTTTTTTTTAGCGAAAATTTATTATTGTAATTATATATTATAAAAAAATAGCGATTTAAAGTACGAACGTTACTTGATTTGTTAAAATCGAACGATTAAAACCTGTAGATATTATCCAGGATAAAATTTTTAAAATAGTTATAAAATTAGGATATATTTATTATTTGGATAAGTAGCGGTACAAAATGTACGATAAATACGGTTAATTGCGTTTTAATATAATGATATACGATCCGATACTTTTAAAACCTAGTAAGGCCCTTAAAAATAAAAAATTAGCTTGCTTGGATATTTTAAATCTGGAACCAGTTTATAATTACGATTTGCTTTATTTTTCTGCGTACCATAATAATAATTATTTAACTTGTTTCCGCGTTAAAGAAGATAATAATTATTAGCCCGGATAGGATAAAAAGATATTTACCGAACCCGACGATAAATACAAATACATTAAAATTTTTAAATAGCCGGAATATTTCCGATTTTGTTATTTATATCCCAAATCGACTTAAAGTTAAAAAGTTATTACATAAGGATATTTGTATTATGCCTTTATGTTATGTATAATATATAAGATCTTAAATATGGAAGTTAGTTTTTCGGAAATTTTATTTTAAAAATTAAAACTTTTTTAAATATCGGAAGGATTTTAAGGTTAGTTTGTTAAATCGGCAAAAGAAAATGGTTTATTTGCATAAACGATAAATGTTTTAAATATGCAGTTAAAAAGGCCCGAAAATGGAAACGTTTTTTAGCTAATAAAATTAATAAGTTAAAAAATTACGTAGGTTTTCGAAATTAAAACATCGAGGAATTTTAACTTATAAGACCTTATATAAGGCAAAAACTAGATAGCATAGGTAAATTAAGATTTTTCTTTAATACGGAAATAAAATATTTAAAGTTATAATCGATTTAAAAGCAAAAGGAAATTTTATTTTATTATTAGTTACAAAAAAATATCGGATCCTTTAGAGATATAAGTTAAAGTTATATAAATTACTTACAATCGACGGAAGCTTATTTAAGTATAAAAATGGACAAGTTTTTAAGGAAATGAAAAAGCTTTTAATGTAAATTTAGGGATATTTAGAAAAAATTAGGTTAAACGTAACCGATATTTTAGGATACGATATTATTTTTGGAATACCGTAGTTCCGTTTTAATAACTTTTATATCGACTAAAAGATTTAGAAATTTTTTTGGGATTATTTTTCCGTTTTTTCGGAAGAGGAATTTTAAGAAATTTATTACCTGATTTAAAAAGTTAAAATAATGGATTTAATTATTAAAATACTTTTTAAGTACCGAAAGTTTAAAAAACTGTTTAAAGAACGAATACGAAAAAAGTTATCCGATTATAATTAATGGGATTATAAAATTTTTATTAAAAAAGGATATTATTTAAAATTTTACTAGATTTATTATATAAATCCAAAAAAGGTTAAGGCCTTATAGAAAAGCTTATAACGAAACTTAAAACGCGGATATATTTAGGAATTTGAATTTTTTGCGGGATATCCCGTTATGATAGTATTAAAGATAAAGGATAGGAAAATTCGAATCGATAAGGATAAAAACTTTATGTATTAAAAAGTTCATAATTATCGATAATTAAACGATATTATTATTAAGAATAAATATTTTTTTATTTTTATAGATATTATAAAAAAGAAAATTAGCAAAGTTAAATAGTTTATGGCGTTAAACTTACCGGATAGTTATTTTTAGTTTAAATAGCTAAAAGCGAAAAGTAAAAAACTATTTTTAAGATAATTTATGGATTTTATAAGTATAAGGTAATACCTTAAAGATTTATTAATACCTTTATTAATTTTTAATATATGTTAATAATTATTTTACGGAAGTTTTTCGATAAGTTCGTATTTATTTATTTCAATAATATCTTTATTTACTTTAAAACTTTAAAAAAATATAAGAAATATGTTGCTTAAATGCTAAAAATGTTCGAAAAAGTAAATCTGTTAATTAATACCGAAAAAAATATATGGCATATTTAAAAGTTAAACTTTTTAAGCTTTATTATTACTTTAGGATAAATTTAAATTTAAGATTTTAAAATAAAGGTAGTTAAAAATTAACCGATTTCCGATAAAGCAACCGTTACCGATATCCGTTAATTTTTAGGATTTACGAATTACGTACGTAACTTAATTAAAAATTTCGGAAAAATCGTTAAACCTTTAACGAACTTTATTATTAAGGAATATATTAAAAAAGAATTCGAATTTTTAAAACAAATTAAAAAAATAATATAAATATTTAAAGATTAAATTATTAACGCCTTTATTATAAAATTATTTAATTATAATAAAAAGAAACGATTAAAGATTAACGTATTAAATAAAATCTTAAAAGTAATTTTAAAATAATAAAAAAATAACGGAAAATAATATTTAATCGTTTATTACTTTAAAACGTTAAAAGATATAGAATTACGGTACCTTATTTACGACAAAAAGTTATTAGTAATTATTATAATATTTAAAAAATAGGAACTTTATTTTAATAAAATTAAGAAACTTTTTAATATTTATTTTAATTACAAAAATTTTATTTACTTTATAACAACTTAAAATTTTAATAAACGATATAAAAATTAAATTTTTTTTTTGTTTAAATTTAATTTTAAAATTTATTATATTAAAGGTAAGGAAAATATTTAGGCGAATATTTTAAGCCGAAAAGGAAATTACGATATTAAGGTTTTTAAACGACATATATAAATGTTATAACTTATAAAGGAAAGTATTTTATAATTATATAAAATATTGAAGAAATTTATTTCCGAACTTTTAACTTAATTTATAAATTTTTATAATTTACTAAATAAAAAAAAATTAAACAGTTAAAAAAACGGTTTAAAGATTAATTATTATATTACGGAAAAATTTACGTTTTATAAAAATAACAAAAATAATTTGTTTAAAAATTTTACGAAAATCCGTTATATAAATATTAAAAATTTTTTAAGATAATTAAGCGATTTTAGGAAAAATACGACTTTTTAAAACTTAAAAAAATTATTAAATAAGTAATTAAAAATTATAACGTTTATAATAAAATTAAAGCAGTTCGTTATAAACCGTACGGATTGTTATAATTTATAAAGATTTTAAATAAAGCATAAAATATTATAACTTAAAATTTTATTACCGGTTTACCCTTATTTAAGGATCCCGTTACCGGAATCCGGTATAACGGAATATAGGTAATCGTCGACAGACTTATTAAATATAGATATTTTTTACCCTTTAAAGAAAATACGATAGTAAAATAATTAGCTTATACGTTTATAAGATATTATCTTAATAAATATGGAATTCCGGAAAGGATCGTTTTAAATAAAGATAAATTATTTATTTTTAAATTTAATACTAGTTTTTTTAAATAAATTAATACCAAATTTAAATTTTTTACAATATATTATCCTTAAATTAATTAATAAATAAAACGATTAAATTAAACCTTAAAATAATACCTAAAAAATTATGTTAATTACTAATAAAATAATTAAGTAAAATTATTTTTATTAATATAAATAACTTATAATATATCCGTTAACGAAAATATAAATATTTTATTTTATATAGCCGTATATAAATAAAACGCAAAAATATAATAATTAAACTAATTATTCAGTAAAGTTCCGAAAATTACCTTAATAACTTTTAAAGCAAAAACGATAATATTTGAAATTAAAATTATCCAAGTTCGTTTTAAAATTATATTACAGTTTTTTTAATAACGGATAACCTAATATTATAATAAAAAAAGAATTAAGGGATTAATTTTATTAAAAGGAAATAAGGTTTATTTATTACGCTAAAAACAAAATGCGATTTTAAATATTTTATAAATTAAAATTAAAAACCTAATAATAAGCTTAATTTTAAAAAATTCGGTCCGTTTAACATTAACGAAATTATTTCCAAAATTAACTACCGACTATCGTTACTTAAAATAATAAAGATATATCTTATTTTTTACATTTCCTTATTAAAACTAGTACTTAATAACGCCCCGTTAAAAACAAACCTAGAAATCGAAAAAAATACCGCTAAGTACGAAGTCGAAAAAATACTAGACTTAAGAATAATTAATAATAAAATTTAATATTTAATTAAATAAAAGGATTACTTACTTAAAAATAACATTTAAAAACTTTTTAAATCCCTAACAAATACGAAGGACTTGGTTAAAACGTTTTACTGCTAAAATCCTAACCGACCGTTTTTAACGCGGCCAAAGTTATAAGCGACAACGGCCTAACCCTTAGATTTAAACCTTCGGCGCTTCAGTCGAAAAAAATAGATACTTCCGTATTAACGTTAATTTTAAAAGCAAACGGCGCTTATTTTTTTTTCCATGCGACGTTATTCCTTTTTTAATTTCTTTCACTTTTCTAATTAATTTAATTTATAACCTTCCTTTAATATAACAAAAGCTTTTTTTTTTCAAAACGTTTTATTAAAAACGTAAACGTTTTAACCGGTTAACGAACTCCCTTATTTTCTCCTTAGCGGATTTTTGGTGAGTTACCAAAACGTCTTTTATTTCCCGTTGTTCCTTTTACAAACGGTCCTGCTTTTTCCTTATTTTTATTAAGGAGTTTATATCCAAAACGTTACAAGCCGAACGCTAACGACGGGTGCAACAATTACAACTCGAAATGTCGATTACAAAAAAATATTTAAACTTCTTAAAACGAACATAGTTAAAACAAAAAACAACTTTAAAACCGAATTTTTCAATATAATTTGCGCGATTATTGCAAGCTTTACGTTAATTTAAACGAAGTTTTCTTTTTTCTTTTTAAATACGGCCTGTTATAATAAAATCAGTTAAAAAATTCCTGTACTTTTTCCAGTTACCAAGGAGAATATTTACGGTTTTTATCTTTAGGACAAAGATTTTTGGAAAAGGGAAATGGTACTATAAAAATAGGGGCTCTTATTTAAAAAAAGCTAAGTTTTTGAAAACTAACGTGGATACGGCTAAACTTCGAACCTGGAATAACTTAGCTTTTGACATTAATCTAATAAATCTAAGTAATTTAGGTAAATTACTTAAATTACTTAAATTATATAAATCTACGACATACTTATTATAAAAAAATAGATATATAATGGACCGAACTTTTATATATATAATACTTACTTAGTTTCGCTCTTTAGCTATCAATCTAAGCCTTTAATTAAAGGCGCCGTTCTTCGATTAAGGGAAAAGTCCGCAAACCTCTTTAACGAATAGACCACCTGAATCATTCCTTGCACTATTGTTACCTGCAAATCAAGACCCTTTTTCGGATACTGCTCATGCCTCCAGGTGGATGCATGACAGGTTCGTTACACTTTATCGAAAGTAAAGATATCCGATATCTAGAGGAAATCCGTACCTTAGAAATGGACAACTTTGATTAACCGACTGTGTTTACTAGCGTTATAATAATTAAACGATGTAGGGAAGAAGAAAAGAAATAAGACCGATTACAAGAACGATGACGATAAATTTATGTACGAAGGATTTTCGTTTTATAATATGGAAGTTGGCATTTAGATAAATAATGTCATTTAAATATATAACATTTTTAATTATAAAGGCTTAATTAATAAGTATGTAATTATGTTTTAAGAAAAGAAAAATCCGGAAAAACTTTAAAAGGAAGTTCGAGATTACTTGGTCCAAGTTAATCGAAGTTTGGTTAGATTTCGGCAAGGCTTTTAAAAATTTTATGGCCGCTAAGATTTTAAAGGCACTTAGTTGTAAAAACAAGGAAACGATTAAAATAACCGAGGTTGAAGTACAAGGATTAAAAGTTTTTAAAAAAAAAAAGCTTTTAAGATCTTAATTATAAATATTAGTTATAAAATAAAAAGCTAAAACGACGCTAAAATTATATCGGTTTAGTAATGTAATTTAACTAAATATACTATTTTATTATTTAGCTGGTAAGTAAAGTAGGTTATAAAGGTAGCGAGGATTTAGTTAATAGAATTATTAATACTAGAACCGAAGTTAACGTTATAGATTTGTTGTACGTTAAACGATATAAATGTTACGGCTGTACCATACCGTTACGCCAGGGGCAAAAGATTGGCGGAATGATCGCAATTGTGGCAATCATTCTGGTGCTTGCAGCTGCATATATACTGG